>OZ038398.1:28598998-28843517 GCA_964036045.1 Eutreptiella sp. 'Long Island Sound 2002' | reverse complement strand
GTCCCCATGGATGTCCCCATGATGTCCCCATTGATGTCGCCATGGATGTCCCATGGATGTCCCCATGGATGTCCCCATTGATGTCCCCATTGATGTCCCCATTGATGCCCGCATTGATGTCCCCATGGATGTCCCCATGGATGTCCCCATGGATGTCCCCATGGATGTCCCATTGATGTCCCCATGGATGTCCCCATGGATGTCCCCATGGATGGCCCCATGGATGTCCCCATGGATGTCCCCATGGATGTCCCCATTGATGTCCCCATGGATGCCCCCATGGATGTCCCCATGGATGTCCCCATTGATGTCCCCATTGATGTCCCCATGGATGTCCCCATGGATGTCCCCATGGATGTCCCCATGGATGTCCCCATTGATGTCCCCATTGATGTCCCCATGGATGTCCCCATTGATGTCCCCATTGATGTCCCATGGATGTCCCCATTGATGTCCCCATGGATGTCCCCATGGATGTCCCCATGGATGTCCCCATTGATGTCCCCATTGATGTCCCCATGGATGTCCCCATGGATGTCCCCATGGATGTCCCCATGGATGTCCCCATTGATGTCCCCATTGATGTCCCCATGGATGTCCCCATGGATGTCCCCATGGATGTCCCCATTGGATGTCCCCATGGATGTCCCCATGGGATGTCCCCATGGATGTCCCCATGGATGTCCCCATGGATGTCCCCATTGATGTCCCCATCGATGTCCCCATCGATGTCCCCATGGATGTCCCATGGATGTCCCCATGGATGTCCCCATGGATGTCCCCATTGATGTCCCCATGGATGTCCCCATGGATGTCCCCATGGATGTCCCCATGGATGTCCCCATGGATGTCCCCATGGATGTCCCCATGGATGTCCCCATGGATGTCCCCATGGATGTCCCCATGGATGTCCCCATTGGATGTCCCCATGGATGTCCCCATGGATGTCCCCATTGGATGTCCCCATGGATGTCCCCATGGATGTCCCCATGGATGTCCCCATGGATGTCCCCATGGATGTCCCCATGGATGTCCCCATGGATGTCCCCATGGATGTCCCCATGGATGTCCCCATGGATGTCCCCATGGATGTCCCCATGGATGTCCCCATGGATGTCCCCATGGATGTCCCCATGGATGTCCCCATTGATGTCCCCATGGATGTCCCATGGATGTCCCCATGGATGTCCCCATGGATGTCCCCATGGATGTCCCCATGGATGTCCCCATGGATGTCCCCATGGATGTCCCCATGGATGTCCCCATGGATGTCCCCATGGATGTCCCCATGGATGTCCCCATGGATGTCCCCATGGATGTCCCCATGGATGTCCCCATGGATGTCCCCATGGATGTCCCCATGGATGTCCCCATGGATGTCCCCATGGATGTCCCCATGGATGTCCCCATGGATGTCCCCATGGATGTCCCATGGATGTCCCCATGGATGTCCCCATGGATGTCCCCATTGATGTCCCCATTGATGTCCCCATTGATGTCCCCCATGGATGTCCCCATGGATGTCCCCATGGATGTCCCCATGGATGTCCCCATGGATGTCCCCATGGATGTCCCCATGGATGTCCCCATGGATGTCCCCATGGATGTCCCCATGGATGTCCCCATGGATGTCCCCATGGATGTCCCCATGGATGTCCCATGGATGTCCCCATGGATGTCCCCATGGATGTCCCCATGGATGTCCCCATGGATGTCCCCATGGATGTCCCCATGGATGTCCCCATTGATGTCCCCCATTGATGTCCCCATGGATGTCCCCATTGGATGTCCCCATGGATGTCCCCATGGATGTCCCCATGGATGTCCCCATGGATGTCCCCATGATGTCCCCATGGATGTCCCCATGGATGTCCCCATGGATGTCCCCCATTGGATGTCCCCATGGATGTCCCCATTGATGTCCCCATGGGATGTCCCCATGGATGTCCCCATGGATGTCCCCATGGATGTCCCCATGGATGTCCCCATGGATGTCCCCATGGATGTCCCCATGGATGTCCCCATGGATGTCCCCATGGATGTCCCATGGATGTCCCCATGGATGTCCCCATGGATGTCCCCATGGATGTCCCCATGGATGTCCCCATGGATGTCCCCATGATGTCCCCATGGATGTCCCCATGGATGTCCCCATGGATGTCCCCATGGATGTCCCCATGGATGTCCCCATGGATGTCCCCATGGATGTCCCCATTGATGTCCCCATGGATGTCCCCATCCGGATGTCCCCATGGATGTCCCCATTGATGTCCCCATGGATGTCCCCATGGATGTCCCCATGGATGTCCCCATGGATGTCCCCATGGATGTCCCCATGGATGTCCCCATGGATGTCCCCATGGATGTCCCCATGGATGTCCCCATGGATGTCCCCATGGATGTCCCCATGGATGTCCCCATGGATGTCCCCATGGATGTCCCCATGGATGTCCCCATGGATGTCCCCATGGATGTCCCCATGGATGTCCCATGGATGTCCCCATGGATGTCCCCATGGATGTCCCCATGGATGTCCCATGGATGTCCCCATGGATGTCCCCATGGATGTCCCCATGGATGTCCCCATGGATGTCCCCATGGATGTCCCCATGTGGTCCCATGATGTCCCCATGGATGTCCCCATGGATGTCCCCATGGATGTCCCCATGGATGTCCCCATGGATGTCCCCATGGATGTCCCCATGGATGTCCCCATGGATGTCCCCATGGATGTCCCCATGGATGTCCCCATGGATGTCCCCATGGATGTCCCCATGGATGTCCCCATGGATGTCCCCATGGATGTCCCCATGGATGTCCCCATGGATGTCCCCATGGATGTCCCCATGGATGTCCCCATGGATGTCCCATGGATGTCCCCATGGATGTCCCCATGGATGTCCCCATGGATGTCCCCATGGATGTCCCCATGGATGTCCCCATGGATGTCCCCATGGATGTCCCCATGGATGTCCCCATGGATGTCCCCCATGGATGTCCCCATGGATGTCCCCATGGATGTCCCCATGGATGTCCCCATGGATGTCCCCATGGATGTCCCCATGGATGTCCCCATGGATGTCCCCATGGATGTCCCCATGGATGTCCCCATGGATGTCCCCATGGATGTCCCATGGATGTCCCCATGGATGTCCCCATGGATGTCCCCATGGATGTCCCCATGGATGTCCCCATGGATGTCCCCATGGATGTCCCCATGGATGTCCCCATGGATGTCCCCATGGATGTCCCCATGGATGTCCCCATGGATGTCCCCATGGATGTCCCCATGGATGTCCCCATGGATGTCCCCATGGATGTCCCCATTGGATGTCCCCATGGATGTCCCCATCCCATGGATGTCCCCATGGATGTCCCCATGGATGTCCCCATGGATGTCCCCATGGATGTCCCCATGGATGTCCCCATGGATGTCCCCATGGATGTCCCCATGGATGTCCCCATGGATGTCCCCATTGATGTCCCCATGGATGTCCCCATGGATGTCCCCATGGATGTCCCCATGGATGTCCCCATTGATGTCCCCATGGATGTCCCCATTGATGTCCCCATGGATGTCCCCATGGATGTCCCCATGGATGTCCCCATGGATGTCCCCATGATGTCCCCATGGATGTCCCCATGGATGTCCCCATGGATGTCCCCATGGATGTCCCCATGGATGTCCCCATGGATGTCCCCATGGATGTCCCCATGGATGTCCCCATGGATGTCCCCATGGATGTCCCCATGGATGTCCCCATGGATGTCCCCATGGATGTCCCCATGGATGTCCCCATGGATGTCCCCATGGATGTCCCCATGGATGTCCCCATGGATGTCCCCATGGATGTCCCCATGGATGTCCCCATGGATGTCCCCATGGATGTCCCCATGGATGTCCCCATGGATGTCCCCATGGATGTCCCCATGGATGTCCCCATGGATGTCCCCATGGATGTCCCCATGGATGTCCCCATGGATGTCCCATGGATGTCCCCATGGATGTCCCCATGGATGTCCCCATGGATGTCCAGGATGTGATTTCCCATTGATGTCCCCATTGATGTCCCCATTGATGTCCCCATTGATGTCCCCATGGATGTCCCCATGGAAGTCCCCATGGATGTCCCCATGGATGTCTCCATTGATGTCCCCATGGATGTCCCCATGGATGTCCCATGGATGTCCCCATGGATGTCCCCATGGATGTCCCATGGAAGTCCCCATGGATGTCCCCATTGATGTCCCCATGGATGTCCCCATGGATGTCCCCATGGATGCCCCCATGGATGTCCCCATGGATGTCTCCATTGATGTCCCCATGGATGTCCCCATGGATGTCCCCATGGATGTCCCCATGGATGTCCCCATGGATGTCCCCATGGATGTCCCCATGGATGTCCCCATTGATGTCCCCATGGATGTCCCCATGGATGTCCCCATGGATGTCCCCATTGATGTCCCCCATGGATGTCTCCATGGATGTTCCCATGGATGTCCCCATTGATGTCCCCATGGATGCCCCCATGGATGTCCCCATGGATGTCCCCATTGATGTCCCCATGGATGTCCCCATCCATGGATGTCCCCATGGATGTCCCCATTGATGTCCCCATGGATGTCCCCATGGATGTCCCCATGGATGTCCCCATGGATGTCCCCATGGATGTCCCCATGGATGTCCCCATGGATGTCCCCATTGATGTCCCCATGGATGTCCCCATGGATGTCCCCATGGATGTCCCCATGGATGTCCCCATGGATGTCCCCATGGATGTCCCCATGGATGTCCCCATGGATGTCCCCATTGATGTCCCCATGGATGTCCCCATGGATGGCCCCATGGATGTCCCAGGATGGACCACGGATGGCCCCATGGATGTCCCCACGGATGTCCCCATGGATGTCCCCATGGATGTCCCCATGGATGTCCCCATGGATGTCCCCATGGATGTCCCCATGAATGTCCCCATGGATGTCCCCATGGATGTCCCCATGGATGTCCCCATGGATGTCCCCATGGATGTCCCCATGGATGTCCCCATGGATGTCCCCATGGATGTCCCCATGGATGTCCCCATGGATGTCCCCATGGATGTCCCCATTGGATGTCCCCATGGATGTCCCCATGGATGTCCCCATGGATGTCCCCATGGATGTCCCCATGGATGTCCCCATGGATGTCCCCATGGATGTCCCCATGGATGTCCCCATGGATGTCCCCATTGATGTCCCCATGGATGTCCCCATGGATGTCCCCATGGATGTCCCCATGGATGTCCCCATTGATGTCCCCATGGATGTCCCCATGAATGTCCCCATGGAAGTCCCCATGGATGTCCCCATGGATGTCTCCATTGATGTCCCCATGGATGTCCCCATGGATGTCCCCATGGATGTCCCCATGGATGTCCCCATGGATGTCCCCATGGAAGTCCCCATGGATGTCCCCATGGATGTCCCCATGGATGTCCCATGGATGTCCCCATTGATGTCCCCATTGATGTCCCCATGGATGTCCCCATTGATGTCCCCATGGATGTCCCCATGGATGTCCCCATTGATGTCCCCACGGATGTCCCCATGGATGTCTCCATTGATGTCCCCATGGATGCCCCCATGGATGTCCCATGGATGTCCCCATGGATGTCCCCATGGATGTCCCCATGGATGGCCCCATGGATGTCCCCACGGATGTCCCATGGATGTCCCCATGGATGTCCCCATGGATGTCCCCATGGATGTCCCCATGGATGTCCCCATGGATGTCCCCATGGATGTCCCCATGGATGTCCCCATGGATGTCCCCATGGATGTCCCCATGGATGTCCCCATTGATGTCCCCATGGATGTCCCCATGGATGTCCCCATGGATGTCCCCATGGATGTCCCCATGGATGTCCCCATGGATGTCCCCATGGATGTCCCCATGGATGTCCCCATTGATGTCCCCATGGATGTCCCCATGGATGTCCCCATGGATGTCTCCATTGATGTCCCCATGGATGTCCCCATGGATGTCCCCATGGATGTCCCCATTGTTGTCCCCATGGATGTCCCCATGGATGTCCCCATGGATGCCCCCATGGATGTCCCCATGGATGTCTCCATTGATGTCCCCATGGATGTCCCCATGGATGTCCCAATGGATGTCCCCATGGATGTCCCCATGGATGTCCCCATGGATGTCCCCATTGATGTCCCCATGGATGTCTCCATTGATGTCCCCATTGATGTCCCCATGGATGTCCCCATGGATGTCCCCATTGATGTCCCCATTGATGTCCCCATGGATGTCCCCATGGATGTCCCCATTGATGTCCCCATGGATGTCCCCATGGATGTCCCCATGGATGTCCCCATGGATGTCCCCATGGATGTCCCCATGGATGTCCCCATGGATGTCCCCATGGACGTCCCCATGGATGTCCCCATGGATGTCCCCATTGATGTCCCCATGGATGGCCCCATGGATGTCCCCATTGATGTCCCCATGGATGTCCCCATTGATGTCCCCATTGATGTCCCCATTGATGTCCCCATGGATGTCCCCATGGATGTCCCCATGGATGTCCCCATGGATGTCCCCATGGATGTCCCCATGGATGTCCCCATGGATGTCCCCATTGATGTCCCCATTGATGTCCCCATGGATGTCCCCATGGATGTCCCCATTGATGTCCCCATGGATGTCCCCATGGATGTCCCCATGGATGTCCCCATGGATGTCCCCATGGATGTCCCCATGGATGTCCCCATTGATGTCCCCATGGATGTCCCCATGGATGTCCCCATTGATGTCCCCATTGATGTCCCCATGGATGTCCCCATTGATGTCCCCATGGATGTCCCCATGGATGTCCCCATGGATGTCCCCATGGATGTCCCCATGGATGTCCCCATGGATGTCCCCATGGATGTCCCCATGGATGTCCCCATGGATGTCCCCATTGATGTCCCCATGGATGTCCCCATGGATGTCCCCATGGATGTCCCCATGGATGTCCCCATTGATGTCCCCATGGATGTCCCCATGGATGTCCCATGGATGTCCCCATTGATGTCCCCATGGATGTCCCCATGGATGTCCCCATGGATGTCCCCATGGATGTCCCCATGGATGTCCCCATGGATGTCCCCATGGATGTCCCCATGGATGTCCCCATGGATGTCCCCATTGATGTCCCCATTGATGTCCCCATGGATGTCCCCATTGATGTCCCCATGGATGTCCCCATGGATGTCCCCATGGATGTCCCCATGGATGTCCCCATGGATGTCCCCATGGATGTCCCCATGGATGTCCCCATGGATGTCCCCATGGATGTCCCCATGGATGTCCCCATGGATGTCCCCATGGATGTCCCCATGGATGTCCCCATTGATGTCCCCATGGATGTCCCCATGGATGTCCCCATGGATGTCCCCATGGATGTCCCCATTGATGTCCCCATTGATGTCCCCATGGATGTCCCCATGGATGTCCCCATGGATGTCCCCATTGATGTCCCCATGGATGTCCCCATTGATGTCCCCATTGATGTCCCCATGGATGTCCCCATGGATGTCCCCATGGATGTCCCCATGGATGTCCCCATGGATGTCCCCATGGATGTCCCAATTGAGTCCCATGGATGTCCCCATTGATGTCCCCATGGATGTCCCCATGGATGTCCCCATTGATGTCCCCATGGATGTCCCCATGGATGTCCCCATGGATGTCCCCATGGATGTCCCCATTGATGTCCCCATGGATGTCCCCATTGATGTCCCCATGGATGTCCCCATGGATGTCCCCATGGATGTCCCCATTGATGTCCCCATGGATGTCCCCATTGATGTCCCCATGGATGTCCCCATTGATGTCCCCATGGATGTCCCCATGGATGTCCCCATGGATGTCCCCATGGATGTCCCCATGGATGTCCCCATGGATGTCCCCATTGATGTCCCCATTGATGTCCCCATGGATGTCCCCATTGATGTCCCCATTGATGTCCCCATGGATGTCCCCATGGATGTCCCCATGGATGTCCCCATGGATGTCCCCATGGATGTCCCCATGGATGTCCCCATGGATGTCCCCATGGATGTCCCCATGGATGTCCCCATGGATGTCCCCATGGATGTCCCCATGGATGTCCCCATTGATGTCCCCATGGATGTCCCCATTGATGTCCCCATGGATGTCCCCATGGATGTCCCCATGGATGTCCCCATTGATGTCCCCATGGATGTCCCCATAGATGTCCCCATGGATGTCCCCATGGATGTCCCCATTGATGTCCCCATGGATGTCCCCATCGATGTCCCCATGGATGTCCCCATGGATGTCCCCATGGATGTCCCCATTGATGTCCCCATTGATGTCCCCATGGATGTCCCCATGGATGTCCCCATGGATGTCCCCATTGATGTCCCCATGGATGTCCCCATGGATGTCCCCATGGATGTCCCCATTGATGTCCCCATGGATGTCCCCATGGATGTCCCCATGGATGTCCCCATGGATGTCCCCATGGATGTCCCCATTGATGTCCCCATGGATGTCCCCATGGATGTCCCCATGGATGTCCCCATGGATGTCCCCATGGATGTCCCCATTGATGTCCCCATGGATGTCCCCATGGATGTCCCCATGGATGTCCCCATTGATGTCCCCATGGATGTCCCCATGGATGTCCCCATGGATGTCCCCACGGATGTCCCCATTGATGTCCCCATGGATGTCCCCATTGATGTCCCCATGGATGTCCCCATGGATGTCCCCATGGATGTCCCCATGGATGTCCCCATTGATGTCCCCATGGATGTCCCCATTGATGTCCCCATGGATGTCCCCATGGATGTCCCCATGGATGTCCCCATGGATGTCCCCATTGATGTCCCCATTGATGTCCCCATGGATGTCCCCATGGATGTCCCCATGGATGTCCCCATCGATGTCCCCATGGATGTCCCCATTGATGTCCCCATGGATGTCCCCATTGATGTCCCCATTGATGTCCCCATGGATGTCCCCATGGAAGTCCCCATGGATGTCCCATTGATGTCCCATGGATGTCCCCATTGATGTCCCCATGGATGTCCCCATTGATGTCCCCATGGATGTCCCCATGGATGTCCCCATTGATGTCCCCATTGATGTCCCCATTGATGTCCCCATTGATGTCCCCAGGGATGTCCCCATGGATGTCCCCATTGATGTCCCCATTGATGTCCCCATGGATGTCCCCATGGATGTCCCCATGGATGTCCCCATGGATGTCCCCATGGATGTCCCCATGGATGTCCCCATGGATGTCCCCATGGATGTCCCCATTGATGTCCCCATTGATGTCCCCATGGATTTCCCCATTGATGTCCCCATGGATGTCCCCATGGATGTCCCCATGGATGTCCCCATGGATGTCCCCATGGATGTCCCCATGGATGTCCCCATGGATGTCCCCATGGATGTCCCCATTGATGTCCCCATTGATGTCCCCATGGATGTCCCCATGGATGTCCCCATTGATGTCCCCATGGATGTCCCCATGGATGTCCCCATTGATGTCCCCATGGATGTCCCCATGGATGTCCCCATTGATGTCCCCATTGATGTCCCCATGGATGTCCCCATGGATGTCCCCATGGATGTCCCCATTGATGTCCCCATGGATGTCCCCATGGATGTCCCCATGGATGTCCCCATTGATGTCCCCATTGATGTCCCCATGGATGCCCCCATGGATGTCCCCATGGATGTCCCCATGGATGTCCCCATTGATGTCCCCATGGATGTCCCCATGGATGTCCCCATCGATGTCCCCATGGATGTCCCCATGGATGTCCCCATGGATGTCCCCATTGATGTCCCCATTGGTGTCCCCATTGATGTCCCCATGGATGTCCCCATTGATGTCCCCATGGATGTCCCCATGGATGTCCCCATGGATGTCCCCATGGATGTCCCCATTGATGTCCCCACGGATGTCCCCATTGATGTCCCCATTGATGTCCCCATGGATGCCCCCATTGATGTCCCCATGGATGTCCCCATGGATGTCCCCATGGATGTCCCCATGGATGTCCCCATGGATGTCCCCATCGATGTCCCCATTGATGTCCCCATGGATGTCCCCATTGATGTCCCCATTGATGTCCCCATGGATGTCCCCATTGATGTCCCCATGGATGTCCCCATGGATGTCCCCATGGATGTCCCCATGGATGTCCCCATTGATGTCCCCATGGATGTCCCCATTGATGTCCCCATGGATGTCCCCATGGATGTCCCCATGGATGTCCCCATTGATGTCCCCATGGATGTCCCCATGGATGTCCCCATGGATGTCCCCATGGATGTCCCCATGGATGTCCCCATGGATGTCCCCATGGATGTCCCCATGGATGTCCCCATTGATGTCCCCATTGATGTCCCCATGGATGTCCCCATGGATGTCCCCATTGATGTCCCCATGGATGTCCCCATGGATGTCCCCATTGATGTCCCCATGGATGTCCCCATGGATGTCCCCATTGATGTCCCCATTGATGTCCCCATGGATGTCCCCATGGATGTCCCCATGGATGTCCCCATTGATGTCCCCATGGATGTCCCCATGGATGTCCCCATGGATGTCCCCATGGATGTCCCATTGATGTCCCCATTGATGTCCCCATGGATGCCCCCATGGATGTCCCCATGGATGTCCCCATGGATGTCCCCATTGATGTCCCCATGGATGTCCCCATGGATGTCCCCATCGATGTCCCCATGGATGTCCCCATGGATGTCCCCATGGATGTCCCCATTGATGTCCCCATTGGTGTCCCCATTGATGTCCCCATGGATGTCCCCATTGATGTCCCCATGGATGTCCCCATGGATGTCCCCATGGATGTCCCCATGGATGTCCCCATTGATGTCCCCACGGATGTCCCCATTGATGTCCCCATTGATGTCCCCATGGATGCCCCCATTGATGTCCCCATGGATGTCCCCATGGATGTCCCCATGGATGTCCCCATGGATGTCCCCATGGATGTCCCCATCGATGTCCCCATTGATGTCCCCATGGATGTCCCCATTGATGTCCCCATTGATGTCCCCATGGGTGTTCCCATTGATGTCCCCATGGATGTCCCCATGGATGTCCCCATGGATGTCCCCATGGATGTCCCCATTGATGTCCCCATGGATGTCCCCATTGATGTCCCCATGGATGTCCCCATGGATGTCCCCATGGATGTCCCCATTGATGTCCCCATGGATGTCCCCATGGATGTCCCCATGGATGTCCCCATGGATGTCCCCATGGATGTCCCCATGGATGTCCCCATGGATGTCCCCATGGATGTCCCCATCGATGTCCCCATTGATGTCCCCATGGATGTCCCCATGGATGTCCCCATGGATGTCCCCATGGATGTCCCCATGGATGTCCCCATGGATGTCCCCATGGATGTCCCAATGGATGTCCCCATGGATGTCCCCATGGATGTCCCCATGGATGTCCCCATGGATGTCCCCATGGATGTCCCCATGGATGTCCCCATTGATGTCCCCATGGATGTCCCCATGGATGTCCCCATGGATGTCCCCATGGATGTCCCCATTGATGTCCCCATGGATGTCCCCATGGATGTCCCCATGGATGTCCCCATGGATGTCCCCATTGATGTCCCCATGGATGTCCCCATGGATGTCCCCATGGATGTCCCCATTGATGTCCCCAGGGATGTCCCCATGGATGTCCCCATGGATGTCCCCATTGATGTCCCCATGGATGTCCCCATGGATGTCCCCATTGATGTCCCCATGGATGTCCCCATGGATGTCCCCATGGATGTCCCCACGGATGTCCCCATTGATGTCCCCATGGATGGCCCCATGGATGTCCCCATGGATGTCCCCAAGGATGTCCCCATGGATGTCCCCATGGATGTCCCCATGGATGTCCCCATGGATGTCCCCATTGATGTCCCCATTGATGTCCCCATGGATGTCCCCATGGATGTCCCCGTGGAAAATCCCCCATGGATGTCCCCATGGATGTCCCCATGGATGTCCCCATGGATGTCCCCATGGATGTCCCCATGGAAGTCCCCATGGATGTCCCCATTGATGTCCCCCATGGATGTCCCCATGGATGTCCCCATTGATGTCCCCATGGATGTCCCCATTGATGTCCCCATGGATGTCCCCATGGATGTCCCCATGGATGTCCCCATTGATGTCCCCATGGATGTCCCCATGGATGTCCCCATGGATGTCCCCATTGATGTCCCCATGGATGTCCCCATTGATGTCCCCATGGATGTCCCCATTGATGTCCCCATGGATGTCCCCATGGATGTCCCCATGGAAGTCCCCATGGATGTCCCCATTGATGTCCCCATGGATGTCCCCATGGATGTCCCCATGGATGTCCCCATGGATGTCCCCATTGATGTCCCCATGGATGTCCCCATGGATGTCCCCATGGATGTCCCCATGGATGTCCCCATTGATGTCCCCATGGATGTCCCCATGGATGTCCCCATGGATGTCCCCATTGATGTCCCCATTGATGTCCCCATGGATGTCCCCATTGATGTCCCCATTGATGTCCCCATTGATGTCCCCATGGATGTCCCCATGGATGTCCCCATGGATGTCCCCATGGATGTCCCCATGGATGTCCCCATGGATGTCCCCATGGATGTCCCCATTGATGTCCCCATGGATGTCCCCATTGATGTCCCCATGGATGTCCCCATTGATGTCCCCATGGATGTCCCCATGGATGTCCCCATTGATGTCCCCATGGATGTCCCCATGGATGTCCCCATGGATGTCCCCATGGATGTCCCCATGGATGTCCCCATGGATGTCCCCATGGATGTCCCCATGGATGTCCCCATGGATGTCCCATGGATGTCCCCATTGATGTCCCCATGGATGTCCCCATGGATGTCCCCATTGATGTCCCCATGGATGTCCCCATGGATGTCCCCATTGATGTCCCCATTGATGTCCCCATTGATGTCCCCATGGATGTCCCCATTGATGTCCCCATGGATGTCCCCATGGATGTCCCCATGGATGCCCCCATTGATGTCCCCATGGATGTCCCCATGGATGTCCCCATTGATGTCCCCATGGATGTCCCCATGGATGTCCCCATGGATGTCCCCATGGATGTCCCCATGGATGTCCCCATGGATGTCCCCATGGATGTCCCCATGGATGTCCCCATGGATGTCCCCATTGATGTCCCCATGGATGTCCCCATTGATGTCCCCATGGATGTCCCCATGGATGTCCCCATGGATGTCCCCATTGATGTCCCCATTGATGTCCCCATGGATGTCCCCATGGATGTCCCCATGGATGTCCCCATGGATGTCCCCATTGATGTCCCCATGAGTGTCCCCATTGATGTCCCCATGGATGTCCCCATGGATGTCCCCATGGATGTCCCCATTGATGTCCCCATTGATGTCCCCATGGTGTCCCCATTGATGTCCCCATGGATGTCCCCATGGATGTCCCCATGGATGTCCCCATGGATGTCCCCATGGATGTCCCCATGGATGTCCCCATGGATGTCCCCATGGATGTCCCCATTGATGTCCCCATTGATGTCCCCATGGATGTCCCCATGGATGTTCCCATTGATGTCCCCATTGATGTCCCCATGGATGTCCCCATGGATGTCCCCATGGATGTCCCCATGGATGTCCCCATGGATGTCCCCATGGATGTCCCCATGGATGTCCCCATGGATGTCCCCATGGATGTCCCCATGGATGTCCCCATGGATGTACACATGGATGTCCCCATGGATGTGCCCATGGATGTCCCCATTGATGTCCCCATGGATGTCCCCATGGATGTCCCCATTGATGTCCCCATGGATGTCCCCATGGATGTCCCCATGGATGTCCCCATTGATGTCCCCATGGATGTCCCCATGGATGTCCCCATGGATGTCCCCATGGATGTCCCCATTGATGTCCCCATGGATGTCCCCATGGATGTCCCCATGGATGTCCCCATTGATGTCCCCATTGATGTCCCCATGGATGTCCCCATTGATGTCCCCATGGATGTCCCCATGGATGTCCCCATGGATGTCCCCATTGATGTCCCCATGGATGTCCCCATTGATGTCCCCATGGATGTCCCCATGGATGTCCCCATGGATGTCCCCATGGATGTCCCCATGGATGTCCCCATTGATGTCCCCATGGATGTCCCCATTGATGTCCCCATGGATGTCCCCATTGATGTCCCCATGGATGTCCCCATGGATGTCCCCATTGATGTCCCCATGGATGTCCCCATGGATGTCCCCATGGATGTCCCCATGGATGTCCCCATGGATGTCCCCATGGATGTCCCCATGGATGTCCCCATGGATGTCCCCATGGATGTCCCCATGGATGTCCCCATGGATGTCCCCATGGATGTCCCCATTGATGTCCCCATGGATGTCCCCATGGATGTCCCCATTGATGTCCCCATGGATGTCCCCATGGATGTCCCCATTGATGTCCCCATTGATGTCCCCATTGATGTCCCCATGGATGTCCCCATTGATGTCCCCATGGATGTCCCCATGGATGTCCCCATGGATGCCCCCATTGATGTCCCCATGGATGTCCCCATGGATGTCCCCATTGATGTCCCCATGGATGTCCCCATGGATGTCCCCATGGATGTCCCCATGGATGTCCCCATGGATGTCCCCATGGATGTCCCCATGGATGTCCCCATGGATGTCCCCATGGATGTCCCCATGGATGTCCCCATGGATGTCCCCATTGATGTCCCCATTGATGTCCCCATGGATGTCCCCATTGATGTCCCCATGGATGTCCCCATGGATGTCCCCATGGATGTCCCCATTGATGTCCCCATTGATGTCCCCATGGATGTCCCCATGGATGTCCCCATTGATGTCCCCAGGTTGATGTCCCCATCGATGTCCCCATTGATGTCCCCATGGATGTCCCCATGGATGTCCCCATTGATGTCCCCATTGATGTCCCCATTGATGTCCCCATGGATGTCCCCATTGATGTCCCCATGGATGTCCCCATGGATGTCCCCATGGATGTGCCCATTGATGTCCCCATGGATGTCCCCATGGATGTCCCCATGGATGTCCCCATGGATGTCCCCATGGATGTCCCCATTGATGTCCCCATGGATGTCCCCATGGATGTCCCCATGGATGTCCCCATGGATGTCCCCATGGATGTCCCCATGGATGTCCCCATGGATGTCCCCATGGATGTCCCCATGGATGTCCCCATGGATGTCCCCATGGATGTACACATGGATGTCCCCATGGATGTCCCCATGGATGTCCCCATTGATGTCCCCATGGATGTCCCCATGGATGTCCCCATTGATGTCCCCATGGATGTCCCCATGGATGTCCCCATGGATGTCCCCATGGATGTCCCCATGGATGTCCCCATGGATGTCCCCATGGATGTCCCCATGGATGTCCCCATTGATGTCCCCATGGATGTCCCCATGGATGTCCCCATGGATGTCCCTATTGATGTCCCCATGGATGTCCCCATGGATGTCCCCATGGATGTCCCCATGGATGTCCCCATGGATGTCCCCATGGATGTCCCCATGGATGTCCCCATGGATGTCCCCATGGATGTCCCCATGGATGTCCCCATGGATGTCCCCATGGATGTCCCCATGGATGTCCCATGGATGTCCCCATTGATGTCCCCATTGATGTCCCCATGGATGTCCCCATTGATGTCCCCATGGATGTCCCCATTGATGTCCCCATTGATGTCCCCATGGATGTCCCCATTGATGTCCCCATGGATGTCCCTATTGACGTCCCCATTGATGTCCCCGTTGATGTCCCCATGGATGTCCCCATGGATGTCCCCATGGATGTCCCCATTGATGTCCCCATGGATGTCCCCATGGATGTCCCCATGGATGTCCCCATGGATGTCCCCATTGATGTCCCCATGGATGTCCCCATGGATGTCCCCATGGATGTCCCCATGGATGTCCCCATGGATGTCCCCATGGATGTCCCCATGGATGTCCCCATGGATGTCCCCATGGATGTCCCCATTGATGTCCCCATTGATGTCCCCATGGATGTCCCCATTGATGTCCCCATGGATGTCCCCATTGACGTCCCCATGGATGTCCCCATGGATGTCCCCATTGATGTCCCCATTGATGTCCCCATGGATGTCCCCATGGATGTCCCCATGGATGTCCCCATGGATGTCCCCATTGATGTCCCCATGGATGTCCCCATGGATGTCCCCATGGATGTCCCCATGGATGTCCCCATTGATGTCCCCATGGATGTCCCCATTGATGTCCCCATGGATGTCCCCATGGATGTCCCCATGGATGTCCCCATTGATGTCCCCATGGATGTCCCCATGGATGTCCCCATTGATGTCCCCATGGATGTCCCCATGGATGTCCCCATGGATGTCCCCATGGATGTCCCCATTGATGTCCCCATGGATGTCCCCATGGATGTCCCCATGGATGTCCCCATGGATGTCCCCATGGATGTCCCCATTGATGTCCCCATGGATGTCCCCATGGATGTCCCCATCGATGTCCCCATGGATGTCCCCATGGATGTCCCCATGGATGTCCCCATGGATGTCCCCATGGATGTCCCCATGGATGTCCCCATGGATGTCCCCATGGATGTCCCCATTGATGTCCCCATGGATGTCCCCATTGATGTCCCCATGGATGTCCCCATGGATGTCCCCATGGATGTCCCCATGGATGTCCCCATGGATGTCCCCATTGATGTCCCCATGGATGTCCCCATGGATGTCCCCATGGATGTCCCCATGGATGTCCCCATGGATGTCCCCATGGATGTCCCCATGGATGTCCCCATTGATGTCCCCATGGATGTCCCCATGGATGTCCCCATGGATGTCCCTATTGATGTCCCCATGGATGTCCCCATGGATGTCCCCATGGATGTCCCCATGGATGTCCCCATGGATGTCCCCATGGATGTCCCCATGGATGTCCCCATGGATGTCCCCATGGATGTCCCCATGGATGTCCCCATGGATGTCCCCATGGATGTCCCCATGGATGTCCCCATGGATGTCCCCATGGATGTCCCCATGGATGTCCCCATGGATGTCCCCATTGATGTCCCCATTGATGTCCCCATGGATGTCCCCATTGATGTCCCCATGGATGTCCCCATTGATGTCCCCATTGATGTCCCCATGGATGTCCCCATTGATGTCCCCATGGATGTCCCCATTGACGTCCCCATTGATGTCCCCGTTGATGTCCCCATGGATGTCCCCATGGATGTCCCCATTGATGTCCCCATTGATGTCCCCATGGATGTCCCCATGGATGTCCCCATGGATGTCCCCATGGATGTCCCCATTGATGTCCCCATGGATGTCCCCATGGATGTCCCCATGGATGTCCCCATGGATGTCCCCATTGATGTCCCCATTGATGTCCCCATGGATGTCCCCATTGATGTCCCCATGGATGTCCCCATTGACGTCCCCATGGATGTCCCCATGGATGTCCCCATTGATGTCCCCATTGATGTCCCCATGGATGTCCCCATGGATGTCCCGATGGATGTCCCCATGGATGTCCCCATTGATGTCCCCATGGATGTCCCCATTGATGTCCCCATGGATGTCCCCATGGATGTCCCCATGGATGTCCCCATGGATGTCCCCATTGATGTCCCCATGGATGTCCCCATTGATGTCCCCATGGATGTCCCCATGGATGTCCCCATGGATGTCCCCATTGATGTCCCCATGGATGTCCCCATGGATGTCCCCATTGATGTCCCCTGGATGTCCCCATGGATGTCCCCATGGATGTCCCCATGGATGTCCCCATGGATGTCCCCATGGATGTCCCCATGGATGTCCCCATGGATGTCCCCATGGATGTCCCCATGGATGTCCCCATGGATGTCCCCATGGATGTCCCCATGGATGTCCCCATTGATGTCCCCATGGATGTCCCCATGGATGTCCCCATGGATGTCCCCATGGATGTCCCCATGGATGTCCCCATGGATGTCCCCATGGATGTCCCCATGGATGTCCCCATGGATGTCCCCATGGATGTCCCCATGGATGTCCCATTGATGTCCCCATGGATGTCCCCATTGATGTCCCCATGGATGTCCCCATGGATGTCCCCATGGATGTCCCCATGCATGTCCCCATGGATGTCCCCATGGATGTCCCCATGGATGTCCCCATGGATGTCCCCATTGATGTCCCCATGGATGTCCCCATGGATGTCCCCATGGATGTCCCCATTGATGTCCCCATGGATCTCCCCATGGATGTCCCCATGGATGTCCCCATGGATGTCCCCATTGATGTCCCCATGGATGTCCCCATTGATGTCCCCATGGATGTCCCCATGGATGTCCCCATGGATGTCCCCATTGATGTCCCCATGGATGTCCCCATGGATGTCCCCATTGATGTCCCCATGGATGTCCCCATGGATGTCCCCATGGATGTCCCCATGGATGTCCCCATTGATGTCCCCATGGATGTCCCCATGGATGTCCCCATGGATGTCCCCATGGATGTCCCCATGGATGTCCCCATTGATGTCCCCATGGATGTCCCCATGGATGTCCCCATCGATGTCCCCATGGATGTCCCCATGGATGTCCCCATGGATGTCCCCATGGATGTCCCCATGGATGTCCCCATGGATGTCCCCATGGATGTCCCCATGGATGTCCCCATTGATGTCCCCATGGATGTCCCCATTGATGTCCCCATGGATGTCCCCATGGATGTCCCCATGGATGTCCCCATGGATGTCCCCATGGATGTCCCCATTGATGTCCCCATGGATGTCCCCATGGATGTCCCCATGGATGTCCCCATGGATGTCCCCATGGATGTCCCCATGGATGTCCCCATGGATGTCCCCATTGATGTCCCCATGGATGTCCCCATGGATGTCCCCATGGATGTCCCTATTGATGTCCCCATGGATGTCCCCATGGATGTCCCCATGGATGTCCCCATGGATGTCCCCATGGATGTCCCCATGGATGTCCCCATGGATGTCCCCATGGATGTCCCCATGGATGTCCCCATGGATGTCCCCATGGATGTCCCCATGGATGTCCCCATGGATGTCCCCATGGATGTCCCCATGGATGTCCCCATGGATGTCCCCATTGATGTCCCAATTGATGTCCCCATGGATGTCCCCATTGATGTCCCCATGGATGTCCCCATTGATGTCCCCATTGATGTCCCCATGGATGTCCCCATTGATGTCCCCATGGATGTCCCCATTGACGTCCCCATTGATGTCCCCGTTGATGTCCCCATGGATGTCCCCATGGATGTCCCCATGGATGTCCCCATTGATGTCCCCATGGATGTCCCCATGGATGTCCCCATGGATGTCCCCATGGATGTCCCCATTGATGTCCCCATGGATGTCCCCATGGATGTCCCCATGGATGTCCCCATGGATGTCCCCATGGATGTCCCCATGGATGTCCCCATGGATGTCCCCATGGATGTCCCCATGGATGTCCCCATTGATGTCCCCATTGATGTCCCCATGGATGTCCCCATTGATGTCCCCATGGATGTCCCCATTGACGTCCCCATGGATGTCCCCATGGATGTCCCCATTGATGTCCCCATTGATGTCCCCATGGATGTCCCCATGGATGTCCCCATGGATGTCCCCATGGATGTCCCCATTGATGTCCCCATGGATGTCCCCATTGATGTCCCCATGGATGTCCCCATGGATGTCCCCATGGATGTCCCCATGGATGTCCCCATTGATGTCCCCATGGATGTCCCCATTGATGTCCCCATGGATGTCCCCATGGATGTCCCCATGGATGTCCCCATTGATGTCCCCATGGATGTCCCCATGGATGTCCCCATGGATGTCCCCATTGATGTCCCCATGGATGTCCCCATGGATGTCCCCATGGATGTCCCCATTGATGTCCCCATGGATGTCCCCATGGATGTCCCCATGGATGTCCCCATGGATGTCCCCATGGATGTCCCCATTGATGTCCCCATGGATGTCCCCATGGATGTCCCCATCGATGTCCCCATGGATGTCCCCATGGATGTCCCCATGGATGTCCCCATGGATGTCCCCATGGATGTCCCCATGGATGTCCCCATGGATGTCCCCATGGATGTCCCCATTGATGTCCCCATGGATGTCCCCATTGATGTCCCCATGGATGTCCCCATGGATGTCCCCATGGATGTCCCCATGGATGTCCCCATGGATGTCCCCATGGATGTCCCCATGGATGTCCCCATGGATGTCCCCATTGATGTCCCCATGGATGTCCCCATGGATGTCCCCATGGATGTCCCCATTGATGTCCCCATGGATCTCCCCATGGATGTCCCCATGGATGTCCCCATGGATGTCCCCATGGATGTCCCCATGGATGTCCCCATGGATGTCCCCATGGATGTCCCCATGGATGTCCCCATGGATGTCCCCATGGATGTCCCCATGGATGTCCCCATTGATGTCCCCATGGATGTCCCCATGGATGTCCCCATGGATGTCCCCATGGATGTCCCCATGGATGTCCCCATGGATGTCCCCATGGATGTCCCCATGGATGTCCCCATGGATGTCCCCATTGATGTCCCCATGGATGTCCCCATGGATGTCCCCATGGATGTCCCCATGGATGTCCCCATGGATGTCCCCATGGATGTCCCCATGGATGTCCCCATGGATGTCCCCATGGATGTCCCCATGGATGTCCCCATGGATGTCCCCATGGATGTCCCCATGGATGTCCCCATGGATGTCCCCATGGATGTCCCCATTGATGTCCCCATTGATGTCCCCATGGATGTCCCCATGGATGTCCCCATGGATGTCCCCATGGATGTCCCCATGGATGTCCCCATTGATGTCCCCATGGATGTCCCCATTGATGTCCCCATTGATGTCCCCATGGATGCCCCCATGGATGTCCCCATGGATGTCCCCATTGATGTCCCCATGGATGCCCCCATGGATGTCCCCATTGATGTCCCCATGGATGTCCCCATGGATGTCCCCATTGATGTCCCCATGGATGTCCCCATGGATGTCCCCATGGATGTCCCCATGGATGTCCCCATGGATGTCCCCATTGATGTCCCCATTGATGTCCCCATGGATGTCCCCATGGAGGTCCCCATGGATGTCCCCATGGATGTCCCCATTGATGTCCCCATGGATGTCCCCATGGATGTCCCCATGGATGTCCCCATTAATGTCCCCATTGATGTCCCCATTGATGTCCCCATTGATGTCCCCATGCATGTCCCCATGGATGTTCCCATGGATGTCCCCATTGATGTCCCCATTGATGTCCCCATGGATGTCCCCATGGATGTCCCCATGGATGTCCCCATTGATGTCCCCATGGATGTCCCCATGGATGTCATCATGGATGTCCCCATGGATGTCTCCATTGATGTCCCCATTGATGTCCCCATTGATGTCCCCATTGATGTCCCCATGGATGTCCCCATGGATGTCCCCATGGATGTCCCCATGGATGTCCCCATGGATGTCCCCATGGATGTCCCCATGGATGTCCCCATGGATGTCCCCATTGATGTCCCCATGGATGTCCCCATTGACGTCCCCATGGATGTCCCCATGGATGTCCCCATGGATGTCCCCATGGATGTCCCCATTGATGTCCCCATGGATGTCCCCATGGATGGCCCCATGGATGTCCCCATTGATGTCCCCATGGATGTCCCCATTGATGTCCCCATTGATGTCCCCATGGGTGTCACCATGGATGTCCCCATGGATGTCCCCATGGATGGGCCCATGGATGTCCCCATGGATGTCCCCATGGATGGCCCCATGGATGTCCCCATTGATGTCCCCATTGATGTCCCCATGGATGTCCCCATGGATGTCCCCATTGATGTCCCCATGGATGTCCCCATGGATGTCCCCATTGATGTCCCCATTGATGTCCCCATTGATGTCCCCATGGATGTCCCCATGGATGTCCCCATTGATGTCCCCATGGATGTCCCCATGGATGTCCCCATGGATGTCCCCATGGATGTCCCCATGGATGTCCCCATGGGTGTCCCCATGGATGTCCCCATGGATGTCCCCATGGATGTCCCCATTGATGTCCCCATGGATGTCCCCATGGATGGCCCCATGGATGTCCCCATTGATGTCCCCATGGATGTCCCCATTGATGTCCCCATTGATGTCCCCATGGGTGTCCCCATGGATGTCCCCATGGATGTCCCCATGGATGGCCCCATGCATGTCCCCATTGATGTCCCCATGGATGTCCCCATGGATGTCCCCATGGATGTCCCCATTGATGTCCCCATTGATGTCCCCATGGATGTCCCCATGGATGTCCCCATGGATGTCCCCATGGATGTCCCCATGGATGTCCCCATGGATGTCCCCATGGATGTCCCCATGGATGTCCCCATGGATGTCCCCATGGATGTCCCCATGGATGTCCCCATGGATGTCCCCATGGATGTCCCCATTGATGTCCCCATGGATGTCCCCATGGATGTCCCCATGGATGTCCCCATGGATGTCCCCATGGATGTCCCCATGGATGTCCCCATGGATGTCCCCATGGATGTCCCCATGGATGTCCCCATGGATGTCCCCATGGATGTCCCCATGGATGTCCCCATGGAAGTCCCCATGGATGTCCCCATTGATGTCCCCATGGATGTCCCCATGGATGTCCCCATTGATGTCCCCATGGATGTCCCCATGGATGTCCCCATGGATGTCCCCATGGATGTCCCCATGGATGTCCCCATTGATGTCCCCATGGATGTCCCCATGGATGTCCCCATGGATGTCCCCATGGATGTCCCCATGGATGTCCCCATGGATGTCCCCATGGATGTCCCCATGGATGTCCCCATTGATGTCCCCATGGATGTCCCCATGGATGTCCCCATTGATGTCCCCATGGATGTCCCCATGGATGTCCCCATGGATGTCCCCATGGATGTCACCATGGATGTCCCCATGGATGTCCCCATGGATGTCCCCATGGATGTCCCCATGGATGTCCCCATGGATGTCCCCATGGATGTCCCCATGGATGTCCCCATGGATGTCCCCATGGATGTCCCCATGGATGTCCCCATTGATGTCCCCATGGATGTCCCCATGGATGTCCCCATGGATGTCCCCATGGATGTCCCCATGGATGTCCCCATGGATGTCCCCATGGATGTCCCCATGGATGTCCCCATGGATGTCCCCATTGATGTCCCCATGGATGTCCCCATGGATGTCCCCATGGATGTCCCCATGGATGTCCCCATGGATGTCCCCATGGATGTCCCCATGGATGTCCCCATGGATGTCCCCATGGATGTCCCCATGGATGTCCCCATGGATGTCCCCATGGATGTCCCCATGGATGTCCCCATGGATGTCCCCATGGATGTCCCCATTGATGTCCCCATTGATGTCCCCATGGATGTCCCCATGGATGTCCCCATGGATGTCCCCATGGATGTCCCCATGGATGTCCCCATTGATGTCCCCATGGATGTCCCCATTGATGTCCCCATGGATGTCCCCATGGATGTCCCCATGGATGTCCCCATGGATGTCCCCATGGATGTCCCCATGGATGTCCCCATGGATGTCCCCATGGATGTCCCCATGGATGTCCCCATGGATGCCCCCATGGATGTCCCCATGGATGTCCCCATTGATGTCCCCATGGATGCCCCCATGGATGTCCCCATTGATGTCCCCATGGATGTCCCCATGGATGTCCCCATGGATGTCCCCATGGATGTCCCCATGGATGTCCCCAAGGATGTCCCCATGGATGTCCCCATTGATGTCCCCATTGATGTCCCCATGGATGTCCCCATGGAGGTCCCCATGGATGTCCCCATGGATGTCCCCATTGATGTCCCCATGGATGTCCCCATGGATGTCCCCATGGATGTCCCCATTAATGTCCCCATTGATGTCCCCATTGATGTCCCCATTGATGTCCCCATGCATGTCCCCATGGATGTTCCCATGGATGTCCCCATTGATGTCCCCATTGATGTCCCCATGGATGTCCCCATGGATGTCCCCATGGATGTCCCCATTGATGTCCCCATGGATGTCCCCATGGATGTCATCATGGATGTCCCCATGGATGTCTCCATTGATGTCCCCATTGATGTCCCCATTGATGTCCCCATTGATGTCCCCATGGATGTCCCCATGGATGTCCCCATGGATGTCCCCATGGATGTCCCCATGGATGTCCCCATGGATGTCCCCATGGATGTCCCCATGGATGTCCCCATTGATGTCCCCATGGATGTCCCCATTGACGTCCCCATGGATGTCCCCATGGATGTCCCCATGGATGTCCCCATGGATGTCCCCATTGATGTCCCCATGGATGTCCCCATGGATGGCCCCATGGATGTCCCCATTGATGTCCCCATGGATGTCCCCATTGATGTCCCCATTGATGTCCCCATGGGTGTCACCATGGATGTCCCCATGGATGTCCCCATGGATGGGCCCATGGATGTCCCCATGGATGTCCCCATGGATGGCCCCATGGATGTCCCCATTGATGTCCCCATTGATGTCCCCATGGATGTCCCCATGGATGTCCCCATTGATGTCCCCATGGTTGTCCCCATGGATGTCCCCATTGATGTCCCCATTGATGTCCCCATTGATGTCCCCATGGATGTCCCCATGGATGTCCCCATTGATGTCCCCATGGATGTCCCCATGGGTGTCCCCATGGATGTCCCCATGGATGTCCCCATGGATGTCCCCATGGGTGTCCCCATGGATGTCCCCATGGATGTCCCCATGGATGTCCCCATTGATGTCCCCATTGATGTCCCCATTGATGGCCCCATGGATGTCCCCATTGATGTCCCCATGGATGTCCCCATTGATGTCCCCATTGATGTCCCCATGGGTGTCCCCATGGATGTCCCCATGGATGTCCCCATGGATGGCCCCATGCATGTCCCCATTGATGTCCCCATGGATGTCCCCATGGATGTCCCCTTGGATGTCCCCATTGATGTCCCCATTGATGTCCCCATTGATGTCCCCATGGATGTCCCCATGGATGTCCCCATGGATGTCCCCATGGATGTCCCCATGGATGTCCCCATTGATGTCCCCATGGATGTCCCCATGGATGTCCCCATGGATGTCCCCATGGATGTCCCCATGGATGTCCCCATGGATGTCCCCATTGATGTCCCCATGGATGTCCCCATGGATGTCCCCATTGATGTCCCCATTGATGTCCCCATTGATGTCCCCATGGATGTCCCCATGGATGTCCCCATTGATGTCCCCATGGATGTCCCCATGGATGTCCCCATTGATGTCCCCATGGATGTCCCCATGGATGTCCCCATTGATGTCCCCATGGATGTCCCCATGGATGTCCCCATTGATGTCCCCATGGATGTCCCCATGGATGTCCCCATGGATGTCCCCATGGATGTCCCCATGGATGTCCCCATGGGTGTCCCCATGGATGTCCCCATGGATGTCCCCATGGATGTCCCCATTGATGTCCCCATTGATGTCCCCATTGATGGCCCCATGGATGTCCCCATTGATGTCCCCATGGATGTCCCCATTGATGTCCCCATTGATGTCCCCATGGGTGTCCCCATGGATGTCCCCATGGATGTCCCCATGGATGTCCCCATGGATGGCCCCATGGATGTCCCCATTGATGTCCCCATGGATGTCCCCATTGATGTCCCCATTGATGTCCCCATTGATGTCCCCATTGATGTCCCCATTGATGTCCCCATGGATGTCCCCATGGATGTCCCCATGGATGTCCCCATGGATGTCCCCATTGATGTCCCCATGGATGTCCCCATGGATATCCCCATGGATGTCCCCATGGATGTCCCCATGGAAGTCCCCATGGATGTCCCCATGGATGTCCCCATTGATGTCCCCATTGATGTCCCCATGGATGTCCCCACGGATGTCCCCATGGATGTCCCCATTGATGTCCCCATGGATGTCCCCATTGATGTCCCCATGGATGTCCCCATTGATGTCCCCATTGATGTCCCCATTGATGTCCCCATTGATGTCCCCATGGATGTCCCCATTGATGTCCCCATGGATGTCCCCATTGATGTCCCCATTGATGTCCCCATGGATGTCCCCATTGATGTCCCCCTTGATGTCCCCATGGATGTCCCCATTGATGTCCCCACGGATGCCCCCATTGATGTCCCCATTGATGTCCCCATGGATGTCCCCATGGATGTCCCCATGGATGTCCCCATTGATGTCCCCATTGATGTCCCCATGGATGTCCCCATTGATGTCCCCATGGATGTCCCCATTGATGTCCCCATTGATGTCCCCATGGATGTCCCCATGGATGTCCCCATGGATGTCCCCATGGATGTCCCCATGGATGTCCCCATGGATGTCCCCATGGATGTCCCCATGGATGTCCCCATTGATGTCCCCATGGATGTCCCCATTGATGCCCCCATTGATGTCCCCATTGATGTCCCCATTGATGTCCCCATGGATGTCCCCATTGATGTCCCCATTGATGTCCCCATGGATGTCCCCATGGATGTCCCCATGGATGTCCCCATGGATGTCCCCATGGATGTCCCCATGGATGTCCCCATGGATGTCCCCATGGATGTCCTCATTGATGTCCCCATGGATGTCCCCATGGATGTCCCCATGGATGCCCCCATTGATGTCCCCATGGATGTCCCCATGGATGTCTCCATTGATGTCCCCATTGATGTCCCCATTGATGTCCCCATGGATGCCCCCATTGATGTCCCCATTGATGTCCCCATGGATGTCCCCATGGATGTCCCCATGGATGTCCCCATGGATGTCCCCATGGATGTCCCCATGGATGTCCCCATTGATGTCCCCATGGATGTCCCCATGGATGTCCCCATGGATGTCCCCATGGATGTCCCCATGGATGTCCCCATGGATGTCCCCATGGATGTCCCCATTGATGTCCCCATCGATGTCCCCATTGATGTCCCCAAGGATGTCCCCATGGATGTCCCCATGGATGTCCCCATGGATGTCCCCATTGATGTCCCCATGGAAGTCCCCATGGATGTCCCCATTGATGTCCCCATGGATGTCCCCATGGATGTCCCCATTGATGTTCCCATGGATGTCCCCATGGATGTCCCCACGCATGTCCCCATGGATGTCCCCATTGATGTCCCCATGGATGTCCCCATTGATGTCCCCATGGATGTCCCCATTGATGTCCCCATGGAAGTCCCCATGGATGTCCCCATTGATGTCCCCATGGATGTCCCCATGGATGTCCCCATGGATGTCCCCATGGATGTCCCCATGGATGTTCCCATGGATGTCCCCATGGATGTCCCCATTGATGTCCCCACGCATGTCCCCATGGATGTTCCCATGGATGTCCCCATTGATGTCCCCATTGATGTCCCCATGCATGTCCCCATGGATGTTCCCATGGATGTCCCCATTGATGTCCCCATTGATGTCCCCATTGATGTCCCCATGGATGTCCCCATGGATGTTACCATGGATGTCCCCATGGATGTCCCCATGGATGTCCCCATGGATGTCCCCATGGATGTCCCCATGGATGTCCCCATGGATGTCCCCATGGATGTCCCCATGGATGTCCCCATGGATGTCCCCATGGATGTCCCCATGGATGTCCCCATGGATGTCCCCATTGATGTCCCCATGGATGTCCCCATGGATGTCCCCATGGATGTCCCCATGGATGTCCCCATGGATGTCCCCATGGATGTCCCCATTGATGTCCCCATGGATGTCCCCATGGATGTCCCCATTGATGTCCCCATGGATGTCCCCATGGATGTCCCCATGGATGTCCCCATGGATGTCCCCATGGATGTCCCCATGGATGTCCCCACGGATGTCCCCATGGATGTTCCCATGGATGTCCCCATGGATGTCCCCATGGAAGTCCCCATGGATGTCCCCATGGATGTCCCCATTGATGTCCCCATGGATGTCCCCATGGATGTCCCCATGGATGTCCCCATGGATGTCCCCATGGATGTCCCCATGGATGTCCCCATGGATGTCCCCATGGATGTCCCCATGGATGTCCCCATGGATGTCCCCATTGATGTCCCCATTGATGTCCCCATGGATGTCCCCATGGATGTCCCCATGGATGTCCCCATGGAAGTCCCCATGGAAGTCCCCGTTGATGTCCCCATGGATGTCCCCATGGATGTCCCCATGGATGTCCCCATGGATGTCCCCATTGATGCCCCCATTGATGTCCCCATTGATGTCCCCATGGATGTCCCCATGGATGTCCCCATGGATGTCCCCATTGATGTCCCCATGGATGTCCCCATTGATGTCCCCATGGATGTCCCCATGGATGTCCCCATTGATGTCCCCATTGATGTCCCCATTGATGTCCCCATTGATGCCCCCATTGATGTCCCCATTGATGCCCCCATTGATGTCCCCATGGATGTCCCCATGGATGTCCCCATGGATGTCCCCATGGATGTCCCCATGGATGTCCCCATTGATGTCCCCATGGATGTCCCCATGGATGTCCCCATGGATGTCCCCATGGATGTCCCCATGGATGTCCCCATGGATGTCCCCATGGATGTCCCCATGGATGTCCCCATGGATGTCCCCATGGATGTCCCCATGGATGTCCCCATGGATGTCCCCATGGATGTCCCCATGGATGTCCCCATGGATGTCCCCATGGATGTCCCCATGGATGTCCCCATGGATGTCCCCATGGATGTACACATGGATGTCCCCATGGATGTCCCCATGGATGTACACATGGATGTCCCCATGGATGTCCCCATGGATGTCCCCATGGATGTCCCCATGGATGTCCCCATGGAAGTCCCCATGCATGTCCCCATTGATGTCCCCATGGATGTCCCCATGGATGTCCCCATGGATGTCCCCATGGATGTCCCCATTGATGCCCCCATGGATGTCCCCATGGAAGTCCCCATTGATGTCCCCATGGATGTCCCCATGGATGTCCCCATCGTTGTCCCCATTGATGTCCCCATTGATGTCCCCATTGATGTCCCCATTGATGTCCCCATTGATGTCCCCATGGATGTCCCCATGGATGTCCCCATGGATGTCCCCATGGATGTCCCCATGGATGTCCCCATTGATGTCCCCATGGATGTCCCCATGGATGTCCCCATCGATGTCCCCATTGATGTCCCCATTGATGTCCCCATTGATGTCCCCATTGATGTCCCCATTGATGTCCCCATGGATGTCCCCATTGATGTCCCCATGGATGTCCCCATTGATGTCCCCATGGATGTCCCCATGGATGTCCCCATGGATGTCCCCATGGATGTCCCCATGGATGTCCCCATGGATGTCCCCATGGATGTCCCCATGGATGTCCCCATGGATGTCCCCATGGATGTCCCCATTGATGTCCCCATGGATGTCCCCATGGATGTCCCCATTGATGTCCCCATGGATGTCCCCATGGATGTCCCCATCGCTGTCCCCATTGATGTCCCCATGGATGTCCCCATGGATGTCCCCATTGAGTCCCCATGGATGTCCCCATGGATGTCCCCATTGATGTCCCCATTGATGTCCCCATGGATGTCCCCATTGATGTCCCCATGGATGTCCCCATGGATGTCCCCATGGATGTCCCCATGGATGTCCCCATGGATGTCCCCATGGATGTCCCCATCGATGTCCCCATTGATGTCCCCATTGATGTCCCCATTGATGTCCCCATGGATGTCCCCATTGATGTCCCCATGGATGTCCCCATTGATGTCCCCATGGATGTCCCCATGGATGTCCCCATGGATGTCCCCATGGATGTCCCCATTGATGTCCCCATGGATGTCCCCATGGATGTCCCCATGGATGTCCCCATGGATGTCCCCATGGATGTCCCCATTGATGTCCCCATGGATGTCCCCATTGATGTCCCCATTGATGTCCCCATGGATGTCCCCACGGATGTCCCCATGGATGTCCCCATGGATGTCCCCATGGATGTCCCCATGGATGTCCCCATGGATGTCCCCATGGATGTCCCCATGGATGTCCCCATGGATGTCCCCATTGATGTCCCCATTGATGTCCCCATTGATGTCCCCATGGATGTCCCCATGGATGTCCCCATGGATGTCCCCATGGATGTCCCCATTGATGTCCCCATGGATGTCCCCATCGATGTCCCCATGGATGTCCCCATGGATGTCCCCATGGATGTCCCCATGGATGTCCCCATTGATGTCCCCATTGATGTCCCCATTGATGTCCCCATGGATGTCCCCATTGATGTCCCCATGGGTGTCCCCATTGATGTCCCCATGGATGTCCCCATGGATGTCCCCATGGATGTCCCCATGGATGTCCCCATGGATGTCCCCATGGATGTCCCCATGGATGTCCCCATGGATGTCCCCATTGATGTCCCCATGGATGTCCCCATGGATGTCCCCATGGATGTCCCCATGGATGTCCCCATGGATGTCCCCATGGATGTCCCCATTGAGTCCCCATGGATGTCCCCATGGATGTCCCCATGGATGTCCCCATGGATGTCCCCATGGATGTCCCCATGGATGTCCCCATGGATGTCCCCATGGACGTCCCCATTGATGTCCCCATCGATGTCCCCATTGATGTCCCCATGGATGTCCCCATGGATGTCCCCATTGAGTCCCCATTGATGTCCCCATGGATGTCCCCATGGATGTCCCCATGGATGTCCCCATGGATGTCCCCATGGATGTCCCCATGGATGTCCCCATTGATGTCCCCATTGATGTCCCCATCGATGTCCCCATGGATGTCCCCATGGATGTCCCCATGGATGTCCCCATGGATGTCCCCATGGATGTCCCCATGGATGTCCCCATGGATGTCCCCATGGATGTCCCCATTGATGTCCCCATTGAGTCCCCATGGATGTCCCCATGGATGTCCCCATGGATGTCCCCATGGATGTCCCCATGGATGTCCCCATGGATGTCCCCATTGATGTCCCCATGGATGTCCCCATGGATGTCCCCATGGATGTCCCCATGGATGTCCCCATGGATGTCCCCATGGATGTCCCCATGGATGTCCCCATGGATGTCCCCATGGATGTCCCCATGGATGTCCCCATGGATGTCCCCATGGATGTCCCCATTGATGTCCCCATGGATGTCCCCATGGATGTCCCCATGGATGTCCCCATGGATGTCCCCATTGATGTCCCCATTGATGTCCCCATTGATGTCCCCATTGATGTCCCCATTGATGTCCCCATGGATGTCCCCATTGATGTCCCCATGGATGTCCCCATGGATTCTCCCCATGGATGTCCCCATTGATGTCCCCATGGATGTCCCCATGGATGTCCCCATGGATGTCCCCATGGATGTCCCCATGGATGTCCCCATGGATGTCCCCATGGATGTCCCCATGGATGTCCCCATTGATGTCCCCATGGATGTCCCCATGGATGTCCCCATGGATGTCCCCATTGATGTCCCCATGGATGTCCCCATGGATGTCCCCATGGATGTCCCCATGGATGTCCCCATCGATGTCCCCATCGATGTCCCCATTGATGTCCCCATTGATGTCCCCATTGATGTCCCCATTGATGTCCCCATGGATGTCCCCATGGATGTCCCCATGGATGTCCCCATGGATGTCCCCATGGATGTCCCCATGGATGTCCCCATGGATGTCCCCATTGATGTCCCCATGGATGTCCCCATGGATGTCCCCATGGATGTCCCCATGGATGTCCCCATGGATGTCCCCATGGATGTCCCCATTGAGTCCCCATTGATGTCCCCATGGATGTCCCCATTGATGTCCCCATGGATGTCCCCATGGATGTCCCCATGGATGTCCCCATGGATGTCCCCATGGATGTCCCCATGGATGTCCCCATTGATGTCCCCATGGATGTCTCCATGGATGTCCCCATGGATGTCCCCATGGATGTCCCCATGGATGTCCCCATGGATGTCCCCATGGATGTCCCCATTGATGTCCCCATCGATGTCCCCATGGATGTCCCCATGGATGTCCCCATGGATGTCCCCATTGAGTCCCCATTGATGTCCCCATGGATGTCCCCATGGATGTCCCCATGGATGTCCCCATGGATGTCCCCATGGATGTCCCCATGGATGTCCCCATGGATGTCCCCATGGATGTCCCCATGGATGTCCCCATGGATGTCCCCATGGATGTCCCCATTGATGTCCCCATGGATGTCCCCATTGATGTCCCCATTGATGTCCCCATTGATGTCCCCATTGATGTCCCCATTGATGTCCCCATGGATGTCCTCATGGATGTCCCCATGGATGTCCCCATGGATGTCCCCATGGATGTCCCCATGGATGTCCCCATGGATGTCCCCATTGATGTCCCCATGGATGTCCCCATGGATGTCCCCATTGATGTCCCCATTGATGTCCCCATTGATGTCCCCATGGATGTCCCCATGGATGTCCCCATGGATGTCCCCATGGATGTCCCCATGGATGTCCCCATGGATGTCCCCATTGATGTCCCCATCGATGTCCCCATTGATGTCCCCATTGATGTCCCCATTGATGTCCCCATTGAGTCCCCATGGATGTCCCCATGGATGTCCCCATTGATGTCCCCATGGATGTCCCCATTGATGTCCCCATGGATGTTCCCATTGATGTCCCCATGGATGTCCCCATTGATGTCCCCATTGATGTCCCCATTGATGTCCCCATGGATGTTCCCATGGATGTCCCCATTGATGTCCCCATTGATGTCCCCATGGATGTCCCCATGGATGTCCCCATTGATGTCCCCAAGGATGTCCCCATGGATGTCCCCATGGATGTCCCCATGGATGTCCCCATGGATGTCCCCATGGATGTCCCCATGGATGTCCCCATGGAAGTCCCCATGGATGTCCCCATGGATGTCCCCATGGATGTCCCCATGGATGTCCCCATGGATGTCCCCATGGATGTCCCCATGGATGTCCCCATGGATGTCCCCATGGATGTCCCAATGGATGTTCCCATGGATGTCCCCATGGATGTCCCCATGGATGTCCCCATGGATGTCCCCATGGATGTCCCCATGGATGTCCCCATGGATGTCCCCATGGATGTCCCCATGGATGTCCCCATGGATGTCCCCATGGATGTCCCCATGGATGTCCCCATGGATGTCCCCATGGATGTCCCCATGGATGTCCCCATTGATGTCCCCATTGATGTCCCCATGGATGTCCCCATTGAGTCCCCATGGATGTCCCCATGGATGTCCCCATTGATGTCCCCATGGATGTCCCCATTGATGTCCCCATGGATGTTCCCATTGATGTCCCCATGGATGTCCCCATGGATGTCCCCATTGATGTCCCCATTGATGTCCCCATGGATGTTCCCATGGATGTCCCCATGGATGTCCCCATGGATGTCCCCATTGATGTCCCCATGGATGTCCCCATGGATGTCCCCATTGATGTCCCCATGGATGTCCCCATTGATGTCCCCATCGATGTCCCCATTGATGTCCCCATTGATGTCCCCATTGATGTCCCCATTGATGTCCCCATGGATGTCCCCATGGATGTCCCCATGGATGTCCCCATGGATGTCCCCATGGATGTCCCCATGGATGTCCCCATGGATGTCCCCATGGATGTCCCCATTGATGTCCCCATGGATGTCCCCATGGATGTCCCCATGGATGTCCCCATGGATGTCCCCATGGATGTCCCCATGGATGTCCCCATGGATGTCCCCATGGATGTCCCCATGGATGTCCCCATTGATGTCCCCATGGATGTCCCCATGGATGTCCCCATGGATGTCCCCATGGATGTCCCCATGGATGTCCCCATGGATGTCCCCATTGATGTCCCCATCGATGTCCCCATGGATGTCCCCATGGATGTCCCCATGGATGTCCCCATGGATGTCCCCATGGATGTCCCCATGGATGTCCCCATTGATGTCCCCATGGATGTCCCCATGGATGTCCCCATGGATGTCCCCATGGATGTCCCCATGGATGTACACATGGATGTCCCCATGGATGTCCCCATGGATGTCCCCATGGATGTCCCCATGGATGTCCCCATGGATGTCCCCATGGATGTCCCCATTGAGTCCCCATTGATGTCCCCATGGATGTCTCCACGGATGTCCCCATGGATGTCCCCATGGATGTCCCCATGGATGTCCCCATGGATGTCCCCATGGATGTCCCCATGGATGTCCCCATGGATGTCCCCATGGATGTCCCCATGGATGTCCCCATTGATGTCCCCATGGATGTCTCCATTGATGTCCCCATTGATGTCCCCATGGATGTCCCCATTGATGTCCCCATGGATGTCCCCATGGATGTCCCCATTGATGTCCCCATTGATGTCCCCATTGATGTCCCCATGGATGTCCCCATGGATGTCCCCATTGATGTCCCCATGGATGTCCCCATGGATGTCCCCATGGATGTCCCCATGGATGTCCCCATGGATGTCCCCATGGATGTCCCCATGGATGTCCCCATGGAAGTCCCCATGGATGTCCCCATGGATGTCCCCATGGATGTCCCCATGGATGTCCCCATGGATGTCCCCATGGATGTCCCCATGGAAGTCCCCATTGATGTCCCCATGGATGTCCCCATGGATGTCCCCATGGATGTCCCCATGGATGTCCCCATGGATGTCCCCATTGATGTCCCCATGGATGTCCCCATGGATGTCCCCATGGATGTCCCCATGGATGTCCCCATGGATGTCCCCATGGATGTCCCCATTGATGTCCCCATCGATGTCCCCATTGATGTCCCCATTGATGTCCCCATTGATGTCCCCATTGAGTCCCCATGGATGTCCCCATGGATGTCCCCATTGATGTCCCCATGGATGTCCCCATGGATGTCCCCATGGATGTTCCCATTGATGTCCCCATGGATGTCCCCATGGATGTCCCCATTGATGTCCCCATTGATGTCCCCATGGATGTTCCCATGGATGTCCCCATGGATGTCCCCATTGATGTCCCCATGGATGTCCCCATGGATGTCCCCATTGATGTCCCCATGGATGTCCCCATGGATGTCCCCATGGATGTCCCCATGGATGTCCCCACGGATGTCCCCATGGATGTCCCCATGGATGTCCCCATGGAAGTCCCCATGGATGTCCCCATGGATGTCCCCATGGATGTCCCCATGGATGTCCCCATGGATGTCCCCATGGATGTCCCCATGGATGTCCCCATGGATGTCCCCATGGATGTCCCAATGGATGTTCCCATGGATGTCCCCATTGATGTCCCCATGGATGTCCCCATGGATGTCCCCATGGATGTCCCCATGGATGTCCCCATGGATGTCCCCATTGATGTCCCCATTGATGTCCCCATGGATGTCCCCATGGATGTCCCCATGGATGTCCCCATGGATGTCCCCATGGATGTCCCCATTGATGTCCCCATTGATGTCCCCATTGATGTCCCCATTGAGTCCCCATGGATGTCCCCATGGATGTCCCCATTGATGTCCCCATGGATGTCCCCATTGATGTCCCCATGGATGTTCCCATTGATGTCCCCATGGATGTCCCCATGGATGTCCCCATTGATGTCCCCATTGATGTCCCCATGGATGTTCCCATGGATGTCCCCATTGATGTCCCCATTGATGTCCCCATGGATGTCCCCATGGATGTCCCCATGGATGTCCCCATGGATGTCCCCATGGATGTCCCCATGGATGTCCCCATGGAAGTCCCCATTGATGTCTCCATGGATGTCCCCATTGATGTCCCCATGGATGTCCCCATGGATGTCCCCATGGATGTCCCCATGGATGTCCCCATGGATGTCCCCATGGATGTCCCCATGGATGTCCCCATGGATGTCCCCATGGATGTCCCCATGGATGTCCCCATGGATGTCCCCATGGATGTCCCCATGGATGTCCCCATGGATGTCCCCATTGATGTCCCCATGGATGTTCCCATGGATGTCCCCATTGATGTCCCCATTGATGTCCCCATGGATGTCCCCATGGATGTCCCCATGGATGTCCCCATGGATGTCCCCATGGATGTCCCCATGGATGTCCCCATGGATGTCCCCATGGATGTCCCCATGGATGTCCCCATGGAAGTCCCCATTGATGTCTCCATGGATGTCCCCATTGATGTCCCCATGGATGTCCCCATGGATGTCCCCATGGATGTCCCCATGGATGTCCCCATGGATGTCCCCATGGATGTCCCCATGGATGTCCCCATGGATGTCCCCATGGATGTCCCCATGGATGGCCCCATGGATGTCCCCACCGCTTTGCACTTTCATTGCGAGCGCCAGCAGTAGCTTTGAGGTGCCGAACCATCGCAGAAACCTTCTCTTGCAGGTCATCAGTTTTGGGCTTGGGAGCAAAAAAACGAAGCATGGCGTGTACGAAACTGCAAAGTGTATGCAGAAAAGGACAGCTGTGCAACCGGGAGGTGATCAACGGTGAGGGGCTTCATACCCATTGCATTGGACCGCACCCCATCTACCAAAGCAACGGGCACATGGACAGGCACCTAGAGGGGGGGGGGCTAGGACAATTCTGCTTTCCATTCTGCTTTCCAATGTTCTGTCCTCAGATGCTTGGAGAAGGCAGTTGCACAACGTACATCATGGCTTAATTTCGACACAACTTAATTTCACACAGGGGCCTGAAAATTAAGTGGCAAACTTCGCATGCATTTGAAACACGAAAGTTCCCACAACGAAATATTCCTGTCACGAAATCCCCCCGTATTCCAGCAAATCTGATGTTCGCATGGTAATATCATACAATCAAAAAATCCAGCCCCCATTGCAATCCAACCGAGTGTCACTGATTTCTGCACGAAACCCACCACCCTCAGAACCTACCCCCATGCTTTGTGATGACACAGCAGGCATCTCATTGGATGTGCCCCCACCCGAATCAATGTCTGACATCACCTCGTACCTGTTTGGGTCCAGCATTGGTTCCAGACCAACTGCAACCCACTAAGTCGCTCAGCGACGCTTCTGGCTGGAGGGCTGGGGAGAGCGAGGGTTGGGAAGCATTGGAGGGTTGATGAGGGTTGTGAGGGATTCTCTCAGGGGTTACCTCAGTTCAGTTCTGGACTCCTGCGACATGGGCACCAGGGGTCCAGAGGGGGGGGGGTTCTTTTTCAGGTTTTGGAGGCCTGTTTGAACCCCCTTGCCATGGGTGCACATGGCAATGGGTACCAAGGTCACCGAGATTTATGGGTGCAAGTCTTATGGTCACTGGAGTGGGTGGGGGATCATTTGCAGATTTGGAGGGTCTCATCACACCTCCATGTGGAGGGAAATGATGGGGCGGACGAGCTCCCACGGCTGAGCAGGAAGCAGCGCCCTAATGACCTCCTCCCATTGCAGCTTGGACAAACAGGGCAGGGGTATTTAGAGCCGGGGAAGGGTCGACAGGAAAATCGTCTGATGCCATCTGGCATAGCCCGCCAGCAGTAATACCATCCACCCTGTACTGGCAGCTTCACCTTGTAAACTCCCACATGTTGGAGAAGCACCTCTGATGTGGACCCTACCAAGACGATGTTCAAGAGAGACCCCACGGCCACCACGAGAGTGTCCAAGCCAGCGGCAAAGGTGGACTCCATAAATCAGAAGGAGGGGCACTTGCTCAGCGAGCTGGATGGACTGCTAGCAGTGGGCTGGGTGGTGGACGGATCAGCCAACAGCGAGGGGACATCAGCCCCCCCTATGGGCTCTCTACCTGGAGAGGATCTGCTCCGCATACCGTGAGTCGTAAAAATTCAAGGCCAAGCACATTTTATTTGTGTCATTGAGCACAGTTTGTGCTCTTGAGGCTGAGGACAGCGCATATTAGAAGGGCTTGATCGTGAGGGAGAGTCGACTACGTTCATCCATCCATGTAGGCAAGAGGCAGAATGCCCAAGATACGTTGTGGTGTTGCCAATGGATGTCAGCCTGAGGTCGGTATCTTTTTCACACTTTGTGTTATTTTTGCAACCGCTCCCCACATTCTGGCAAAATGGTACATCGATGTTGCACGCAGCATGACACAAGATGGTGGTAATTGCCGTTCTGTTCTTTCACATGAGACGATTCTGGCCTGCACTCTGAATCCTACGGACCAGACCGGGCTTAGCTTCGGGGCTCTAACCGTGTAAATTGATGTGGATAAGACCGAAGAAGAGTGTGCTGCGGGTCAGCAGGATGTGGTTTGAGACGCGCCTTGACGTGGAGACCTGGAGACTGAGTACTGTGCATTACGGAAGCCTGCCGTGATCGTTCAGCATTACAACTCCTCCTCCTGCCAAAACCCACTCCCTGACCCTGACCAACCCTCACCAGCCTCCTAAAACCCTGATCAACCTTCTATCAACCCTCCCCAACGCTCCGCACCACACCGGAACCCTATCCAACTCACCATAACGCCTTGGAGCCCTCACCAAACCTCACCTACCCGCAGCAACCTGCCCAAATGCCACCAACCGATTCCAACCCTTACCATCTCCGGCCCTTCCCAGCCCTCCCAAACCCAACGTCCGTCATTCCATCATCGCCACCATCCCATCACCCCCTTTTCCACCATCCCAATCCTCATCCCAATCCCCATCCCTATCGCCAGTGACCCACCGACTTGTCTATCCATCGACGCCCACCTACACACCCACCCACCCACCCAATCACCCTGCGAGACATCGATCCATCACGAACCAGCCATTTAGGATGGATCGACTGGCAGATGGGTAGAAATTCATCACGTCATTGCAAACACCAAATCCCATCACACAGGTCCACATTGCACTGAACCGCGGAAGTGGACGTAATGCGTGGGCGATACTACGCAACCTATGTGAGAACAAGAGAATAAGTGTGTGTCTTTATCTGCACGCACGGTGCACCATGAAGGACTAGGCAGGTGCATGTCTGGTGACTACCCAGTCACCCGCATACACATAGATAGCATACACATGCAAGCAATGTGAGCTGTTGGGCGTCGTCACAACAAGAATCTAGTAGACTGTGCCTGCGACACCAAACAATTCCATTGAAAACGGACGGTGCCCGAGACAGCAAACGGCCAGTGACAAAGTGCCTGTGACAAAAACACCCGATGAAAGCGCGCGCGCCGACGAACACTGAATGACAGGGTGAGTCTGGAAAAAAAAAAGCTGCCTGAGCGCCTTTCGGTACGAATAAATCATGGCACACTGGTTATGACAGTGCACGGCCGATGGCGGAGTGCCTGTGACAACAGACAAGCAACAGCAGAACGCCTGCTATAATAGGTAACCAGGAACGGAACAAATGCAACCGTCTGCAGCAACCAAAACAGATGCCCATCGCTATCACTGCGGACATGTCTTTACGAACTGCTCATGAGGGTAGCAAGAGTCATCCAACGCTCGGAGCATTTACCACAAACAGGTGCCATGATGCTGGGCACTTCATAAAATGCAATTTGAGAAAGTTCCAAACACCACATTGCTACGCTGCAGCCGCAGCCGCCACCCGTTTGATCTCAAAAAATTAGTTTCTACAACCTCAAACGACGCACACCAGAACCCTGCAACTGCGACAGTGCAGCAGTATGGCAAAATAGTCCCACTGTCAGCCCAAGGGTGCAACGGCATCGATAATGCAGTCTACTGCAATAGCATTACCCATTCCAACCATCACACCGCTTGTGCATGAACCAATAGCCTGGGACATCTCTAAGGCGCCAGCGTTTTGTGGGAAACAGTCGTACCGGGGGTATCCAACCATGTCTCGCCCTTCGAGCATCAAGCAATGACTTGAAAGTCACTGAGAAAGTAACACGAATTGATATGTCCTGAATGAACTCGAAACCCGTGGATGAAGTGCTGACGGCAATGTACGCATGCAAGTTGTGCCTCTGTACTTTGCGCCGTGAGGATCAGAGAAGCGGGGGGCGGGCGGGCGCGCTAGGGGGTTATATTTGCCATGAGACCACTTAACATGCAACAGAGAACGCGAGCCGTACGACGAAGAGTATTGGGATACGGGTGTAGCGCCCCAATGCCATCTCGCACTCTCTGCGCGTTGCTGTACCTGCAAGGCTCTGTGCTGGACGCACTTGCCTTTCAGTACCAACGCCTTCTCCTGCCACTGCTGCAGTCGGCTTCGTAGCGGTCTGGCCTCATCCTCACACGCCACCTTTGGGTAAGGGCCTGGGTGAGGACTCAGTGGAGGAGGCCCGTTCCCCCAGCCTTTCTGCATTTGCAGTGACACCAGCAATGCTAATGGCCTTGGCAGCATTGGCAGCCCCCAGACCGCGGCTCAGTGACCTCGTGCTCTGACAAATCGTTCCTTTTGGCCAACTCAACAACACCCCGTTCCAATGCCAGAAAATGCAACTGCTGATGTGAGATTGGCTGCTCCAGATGCAAGCGTAGTAACTGTGACGTCTACAATCGTGCGATCATTGGGCGCAAGTGCCCAACTACTGAGCAGCCTCTCCATTTGCGTGAGACCAGCAATGCCGATATCGGCAGCAGTGGCAGCGATCCCAGACCTCTGCTCAGTGACCTTGTGCTCCAGCAAAGCCCTCATTGTAGTCACCTGACGCATGCTTCGTTCCTGAAACGACGGGGCTCCTGATTTGAATCATGAAATTGATTCCCCAACGCCATCTTCGGTTCGCTGATACATGGGACATGGGATTAATGGGATGGGACTGCGTCGTGAAGTGAGCTGTGAACACCGCCCATCCGCACCAACTCCTCTGAGGCAGTTCCAGCCGACGCAGCCCTAAGCCCAACCGAGGGTCGCCATAAGCAGCAGCGCGGCCAGCCATGGCAACCGAGTTCTAGGGAAGGCGTCACCATGGCTGCGGCTGGGCTTGGGGCTGGGGCGAGGGGAAGGATGCACTTCAGGCGATGGGGAATCGGGGGTCTCCGCAAAGGCGGCATACGAGCGCACGTACCAGTACCGGGAGGTACAGTTTTCGGCACGCAGCTGCCCTGCGGTGTCCGGCGCAATCGACATCGAGACGCAGCGGCCACCGCTCGGCTCCCCTGGCCCCCAGTCAAGGCCTGTCTCGGCCCCGTGGCTGTACTGCATACTTGACCAGCGCAACCACCTGCCGTTGGCGTCTTCGCGCAGGCACGTCCACACACGGTCCCCCGGAACCGGCCCCAGATCCCCGGCATTGGCACTTACGTAGGCCTGTATTAGCCTCGCGACGGTCGCGCTGGGGCACACAGCGTAACCGCAAGCGGTGCCCTTCACGTTCCGGGGGTCGATGCTCCGTGGCGCGGCCCAGCCACGTACAGTGGTTGGCCCCCAGGGTCGGGGTTCCGGCACCAATTCGTAGTAGTGGTCTCGTTTGTCGATGTTTGTGGGTGCATGCGACAGCCAACGGTGGCAGCCATAGCCAAGTCGGTGTCGGTCACCCCCCAACTCTTGGTAGCCGGGTTTGCAGCCGCAGCGGCCACCGCCCAGGCAATTCTGAGAGCAGATGGTGGAGTCTGGGCGATAATCCCTTCCTACTGCCCTCATGCGATGTCCCCCCCAAATGTCCCCTCCCTCCTGTGGGCCTCCATAGCCTACCTCGAGTCGCTGTTTCCTTCCCTCGGGTGCCCTAATTCCGCACAGCCCTCCCCACAGCCCTGCCTACCACCCCGCCCAAACCACAATCCCCCATATCCAAAGCTCCCTTATCCATACACCCCTGCCACTATCCCTTGCTGCAAAGGGGGCGGGTACGCCATCAAGGCTCAAAGAGTATGCCGGTTGGTACTTCCAGGTGCTCGCATGTGTTCGCCTTTTGAGGAGGGAATCCTTCACTCGCGGATTGGTGGGTCGGTTGCCCACCCGTTGAGTTGTGGCTGAAGAGGGCGGGGTCAAAAAGCTGCGAGAGGTGGGCAGCCTGTTGGGCTCCCTGTCAGCCGAGGAAAAATTGATTTTTACCACATGAGAGTGGGGCAGTTGTCCCACTACTCACAAGTGCTGCTTCTGCACCTTGGTGTCCCTCCCATTGCCGGCGCCGGCATGCTCCACACAAGGTCTTTCCCAATACAATGAAGTTTGGAGGATGCTCACCACCACCAATGTGGGAAATGCAACACAGGGGGCCCAGTGTTCCGGGGGCATAGTGTTCCAGGGACAACCTGCCGACCATTACAGTTTGGCAGACCGGTCAGCGCAGCGCCATACCCGGCAAGACCCCTGTGTGGGAACGCCCCAGAAAGATGGCCGGGGATCCAGGTCCTACGATGGGAGGGGGCTCCAGCCAAAGCCAACCAATAGATCTCAGGTTCAGATTTCGGGCCCAAGCCCCGCCTGCCCATCCCCATCCGCATGGCATCCGGGCCTACGCTTTCGGGACAGCAACTATCCACCTACTCTTCGACTCAAGGACTTCTCCACACACTCCGACGCAATAACGGGAACTTCAGAACATCGCTCCACTGCCCCGAGCATCCGCCCCCGTCCCTCCAGTGCCTCCCACACACCACCGCCCGCCGCCAGTACCACCTGCCTCTGCCGCCTCCTTCAATGTCCTCACCCACCAATAGCCCCTTTGCCGGTCGTCGTTGTGGCTGGTGTTCTCATTCAACACCACCCTTCCCACATCTCAGGTGTCCCTCCTTCGTGGGCCCCTAAGCCCCTCTTAAGTGCCCCCATTCCAGTGCCCTCCGGCCTCCGCACAAGGGCGCAATGGTGGGGCGAAGCAGACCGCATTCGGGCCACAGGTGCTGCTGGAGCACAAGGCCACGCTGCTGTTGCCTGCCATCACTGCCTCAATCCACTTTCGGTTGCCGGCGACGCTTGTGTGAATCCCCGGCGCGTTCAGCTGCGCACAGCCGTACCCCAACGACACGACTCCCACCAGCGTGTACCCCAGAAACCCGCGGTCCAGCACGGCGATGGGACCCCCACTGTCCCCGTTGCACGTGTCCTCCACGGGCACGGCGGTGCCGCCGGCGGCGATCACGGCGTCCCAATCGTACGCTGCGGCGATGTCCGCAGGGCCGTTGCAGCCGAGACGCTGGTCGTAGGCCGTGAATTGGGCCGCGACCGAGGCCGGGCCGAAGATCGTCAGGTGCGCCTCCTGCAGGTCCTCCGGCAGTCGAGTGCCGTAGTGCATCTCGGAATAGGGGTAGCCTTCAGTGGAGCCCCAGCCGGAGACCCGGACGGTGGTCCCGTCAGCGGGGTTTGTGGTGGCCAACGGCAGGGCCTCGATGGAGCGGGATAGCTCGAAGGGCCTGTGAACGGACGCGGAGTGAATGGGGGACGTACCGCCCCGCAGCAGACTTTCAGTTAGCGTGTATCCCGCTCGCGCGGGATGCACAAAAAAATCACTGGATATACTGCGATACACGGGAAATTTTCTGGGGACACACTGGATACAACAGTTACACTATGACACTGTGTCGGGTTTTGGGGGGTTGTGAAATGTTGTGTGGGGTTGCATAGGGTTCTGGAAGTGTACAAAGGTACTATTGTGCGTGTGTGTGTTTGGGCAGGGGTGTTGATGTCAATTGCCCTCCCACCAGGACTGCCAAATGTCCACTCCCATTGCTTCTTCCGAATATGCTCACGCTGGCCTTGGCAAACTCTTCTTCCTCTTCTTCGATGGATGATCTGAGCCACTGCTGCTACTCTGGTTAGCATTGCTTTCTGCAAGTGCCTCACCAGGGGTGCACATTGGACCAGAAGAAGTCATAGATTTCAGGGACATTTGTTTCATTGCGGGAGCCATCACTGCTGGAAATAGAACGACACAGAAGGGCTAGGATACGGTGGGATACACAGGACACAAGTTCGGGATACAGCACAATACATGGAAGAAAGGTTTGGGATGCACAAGTTAAAGAAAATTTTTTGGGGGTGCTAACTGAAAGACTGAAAGTCTGCCCCGCAGTGATCCACTTTGCGGGGCCAACCGGTGATCACGCTTGTTCCGCCGTTCGGCAGATTTGTGCGGAGAACTCGTGCTGGTTGTTGAACGTGTCATTGAGGTTATTACCAAGACACTGTCCTCAAGCTCGATACCCATCGAAACAGTGATCGGCGGAACGCAGGCCGGTCCTCCTCCGGTTCCATCTCTAGTAGATTCCGTAGTTGCCGCCTTCCCAACCCGCCATCTCCAGTGTTGCCCCCTCCGACGTCCCGCAACTACCTTCCAGCCCGAAGCCCCGCTCACCCCGTCCCAAAAGACAAGCAGCCACTACTAGGGACAAGAGCTTGCGAAGAAACACGTGTATTCAATGTCCCATCCAAGGCAGGGACTGCGCGAACGAGTCGCGCCCCAACCCCGGTTCGGGGTTAGTGAGGGCGGAGGTATATTGTGGTGGGCCAACAAACGTGTGGTGCCACCAAGGGACAATCAGGGCATCACGGCTTGAGAGCCTTGCATCAACACCCCGAGCGGCCACAAACACAATAGATGAGTGGCCTGCGGGATCCGGGCGGCAAACCTGTCCAAATGTAGGAGAGCCATGTCGTAACCCTGCTCTTGGGATGTTTGGTCCCCGTTCCACCGCGGATGTGAATACACTGCTTGCGCTGTGCGGTCCTCCCCGCCAGAGCGGAGATGCGTGGTGGCGGCGGTGATGGTGTATGGTCCGAAGGATTCAGTGCAGTGGGCAGCTGTGAGGACCCATTGAGGATGGATGAGCGTCCCACTACACAGGTCTCCTGCCGCGAGGATGCGGACATGGTATGGGACTATGGAGCCCGTAGCGCGTCCATTGACGATGAGTCGCCTACCCTGTCGCGGGGCATGTTGTTGTGTCGATATAGCCGCATCAACGGGAATAGGGGCCCAGGTCGGGGGGGCGCCGACAATTGTGGTGAGTAGGATCAATAACAATGACAAGCTCCAAGAGGTACCCTTCATGTGGCTGGGCAGTGCTGTGGTTGCATGGGGAGTGGGTCAGGGTGAGAGGAATACCTAGGCATTGCTAACAGCCAAACCCAATGCTTCGAGTGCTTGAAGGCTAAAGTGAATACGACAATGTCGAGGTGTTGTGGCAAGTGTTCACCCAAGGGTATTCTGCCCGGATAAAAAGCTTTGGGACGTACGTACCACGACGAACGAACCGCGACATGAAGTCGACCGTGGGGGTGCTCCCAATGGTACGTAGTTGTGTAGACGGGTTTTGACTAGCCATTGCAAACTTCCATTGTCCAAGGGCCAAGGGGGGCACGGCGGATGCAAACAACTGGAAACGCCAAAAAAAATCATGTTGTCTCATATTTCCCATGCATGGTGAAATGCTTCTCTGTGATTTCGTTGTTCCCTCGGTCCCGCGAGCACCTCGCATTGCATGGAGCATGGAGATGGTAAAACAAATAGGTGTAGGAAAAAGGTCACTACATGGTCCATAGTCTTGATGAGTCCACCTTGCATGCCAACACGTATGCCCACGAACCCTATCCACCTCGACCATCGCCTTTCGCTTCTTTATTCGTGTGTACCGAGTTGCAAAACCAAATGACCCCACACGAACGCTTCTCAGTCGGTTGTGGGCGCAAGCCACCCTTTGTTGATTTGTTGCTCCGCTTGCCTATGCTGCCCAGAAGAGTGTGTGCCACCACATCCTACCCTCAACGAGCAATACCGCCTCAACCAACCATGGCATGAGAGTGTGAGTGTGTGCAACCAATCGACGCGACGCCATGCGTGGCGTCTTCACTTTCATGAAATAGGAAAGCTCCTGCTGTGGCCAAGCGACCATTGAAACGAGCGAGCCCTGCTCACCAATCGATCCGGAGATGACCCCCTCCACTCTCGGCTGGAAGTCGTTGAGCTTTCATTTTCACATTCCACATAAACACGGCATCTCTTGCATTGGGTGCCTGCATCGCAGGCGTGGCCGATGTGCACACGATACGCACTCGCACGCATAGTGCATGATCCTTGAATGTGAGGGCCGGTAGGCTCCACGGTTGGATGCCGTGCCTACTTGAGCCGTGTGTCGCAATAAAAGATGGCTTGGCAAGCCAATTATTGGGTGATTGAGGTAACGCATCGCGACTATTCCAAGTTAGGTTCAGAGTGACAAGTGAAGGCACGAAGGCAAGCACAAGCGTGAAAGAGCTCCTCCGTGGGTGAACAAGAAAGGGTTCTTTTTCGTCACTGCAAGCCGCAGAGAGCCGCCGAAAGGTGAACTATGGGCGCGTTTTTATCAACATCGTTCAACTTCTCCAAAAAGGGGTTTGCAACTTGTTAAATACAATGAGAATGTAAAGCATCAACGACTACGACTAGACACCGGGTCCTAGGCATACATATCCGCGATGTTCCGCGGTTCGAACCACGCCCTGCGTGACGAAATCTGTAGGTATCCCTCCTACCAGTCCTCTTGAGGTGGTGACGCACTGTTCTTGGAATGAAAGTGGCACAGTGGCCGAGCAAAAAGTGACATAGAAATTACCATGACCAAGCCCACATAAGTGGGCCTCTGGCTTGTAGTTTAGTGGCTACATCAGTTCCATGGCCTATAGTTCAGTGGCCTCTGGCCTGTAGTTTAGTGGTTACATCGGTTCCATGGCCTATAGTTCAGTGGCCTGTGGTTCAGTTCCATGCAATAAGTTTTGTGAAAAACGCCAACCGATGCTGGCGGCGGGTGTGCACAAGGCACCATTGTGCATGGCACGTACCACGCTGCTCAATGAGTGGGAGGCTTATGGGGATAGAATAATGTGGGGTGAAAGTGCCACTTCTATCTTGCAACCCAAGCCAAAGTGCCTGTTTTAGCTAGAATGAGCACGGGGGGCAAGATTCTTCCGGATATTTTTTGTATTGAAAGCAATATTCCTACTCTTGCTTGTGTGCACGCGAGTAGCAACAATGGTACACATCAACAAGATGGCAGAGAATCCATGAGGCTGCAGTGTATACATGGAACATGGAGTGCCTGGCAACATACCATTGTTGTGTATTCTCGCTACGATGTGCATGCACATGCGGTCGGGTTTTCCTTCCCATGACTCGTCCTCAAAGGGCCCCTGGGGTGAAAGCAATATTCCTGCACCCACGAGCACCCCCTAGCGGCAACGCAGCCGAACGCGCCGAATTGTGACGACATTCATGCAGCATTTGTGAATATGCCTCATCACGTGCATCTAACGTTTGTACTTTCAATTTTTAGAAAGCATCTTGCCTAGAATCCGTTCTCCCGTGGATGTGCTTATGAATGTTAGGCTTCTTGATCATGGGCTCCAACAAGGGGATTGTGTGCAGTGCCACGTAATACACACAAGCAAGCCCCAACGTGCATCGATTCCAAATGCATTCACATATTTGCGCGCGGAATGCAAAATTTGTTCACGCATTGTGCGCCAAAGATCTCCCGCAGTGCGTTCTACCTCAAAGGCTTCTCTCCCCCAACCCGCTCAAAGCAAGTGCACTGGCTCCAACGAGACCGGCGGGCCGTGAGCAGGCGAACCTTCAAAATGTCGCAGAAGCTGCCAATCCCAGTGCTATCCCTTTTTGTACAGTAAAATTTTACAGTACTGACTCAGTCATTGATTCTAACAATTTGTTTATTTATTTATACATACATGTTTGCTTTCGTCTTTGACTTCTCGTCCTCTCCCTTTGATATCCTCTCTGGAATGGGTAGTTTCAGTTGGATTTCATAGGTCCAAAAAAGGTAAATGGCCCATTTTCAACTTTTTACAATCTTGTGGGGGCCTTTTCGAGTGTCCATTTTTTTCGACCCTTTATTCCCTTGCAACCATAAGGCCAATAATTGTCTAAGTGTCTATTTTTTTCGCTCCCTTTTGCATGTCACTTTGATGAGCCTCCGTGTTGGCTCGTTTTGCCCCGCCAACCGGGTCACCACGGGCTCAAAATGGGCAACAAACACTTGTTTGAGCAACCCAAGCGGTCTCGGAACAATCTTGGAAAAAATCACGTTATTCCACTTTTTGACCCCACGTCGTATGAGATGGGTCCTGCGTCCTACTGGCATTCCATTGCGCCAGTAGGTCTGATAGCTTCTTGATTTGCTTTGGAACACTCCATGAGGCTTTCCACTCCTCAATCAAGTCGTTTACATCGGTTCGTGACAACCGATGTAACAGATGTAGCTGACAAAAGGTTTCCCTTGGCACGGACGTCATGTACTTGTTGTAGGCAACCTGGATTTGGTCCCAAACGCCATCGACTTGCATTGCAGTGTGGGAAATCAATGGGGCAGTGTGTGAGGGTGTGAGGATGGAGGCGTCGTTCCCCACACCGGTGGTAGATTCCTTGGGCTACAGCAACAATCCCCGCATCAAGTTGTTCGTGCTTGCAAGCATAATGAAACTTGCACACATGAAGTACCTCAGTACCTTGATCGTACCTCCTCAGCCAGGAAACACATAACAGGGGGTCCTCAAGACCCCCTCTGTGGGAACCAAGCATTTGTTGTCTCTTGATATTAAATGACCGACTAGGAAAGCAATGAAAGCGCGTATCACGAATGGCGTGCTCAAATGTGGTGAAGGGAACATGGAGTGTGAATGTGCTTGTTGAAAACACGTGCCAATCCATATACTCTTCCGATATCAGCCAGTGGATTTGTACCACTGTTGAGTGTGCCCGCTTGCTTTCTTTCGTCATCCTTGAGGGGGGGATGAGTTAGGACCACAGGCTTACAATGCCAATAGGCATCCACCTTCCCATGGCATGACCCAAACCGCGAAGTTTGGTGCAATGAAAAGGTAGAAGTTTGTGGCATAGCCCCCCGTGTTTTCCGCGAACAAGCTTTTGTCAAAAGTGTTTTCATGAGTGGCATAAACTTGAACGGGTATTGTGTTGAATTATTGGAATCTTTGTATAAAATCCGCAGGACACTCCAAACTTCTTTGTCACGCTCACCTTTAAGGCCTTGCATAGAACTTTGGGTTCGCCTCACCTTGAATCCTTGCGGCTTGCGGCTTGTCTGCCTATCCAATTGTGCATTGTGCGTGATTTCGTGCGTTCTCATCGCCCCGGATTCCGAGGCAAACGTGTTTGCATAACGCGGTAATGCTTGAGCCTTTGATTGATTCCCATGCAGGTTCGCGATCCTCCAACCTGTGCCACGGTTCCCCACTTCTACTTTTTGGTGACATGCCTTAAAGACTCGTGGTTTCGTGATGGCCGGCGGAGTAATCTTAATTGTCGGGTCTATGACACATTGTGCTTTGCCCTATTCCTCTGTAATTATGTTTGTTGTGGGTCCATGCCTTTGCTTTTAGGTCGAGCGATGCATGCATCCTCTTGCGCCGCTCATGGATACCCTAAATTTCGTGAACCATTTACACGTCTTTGATGCTGAGTTTGATTTTGCTTGCGTTTGGTATGCAACCATAGCGGTGTATTTTTCTAGCATGTACTCTGACTAGTTTGGAGCGATGATCGTGACCCGTGGAGGTATCGGGCGAACATGTGTCAAGCTCATTCTTCCTTCGTGGCATGCATTGAACACCACGTCGTCCATGGCGTGTTGCTTACGCCTATGCCGAGTGGTTCTTGGTGTCTAGATCACTTTCGTTCATGGAGAATTCGGTTTTTGGGCGGGTCAAAATTGGTTGACACGGATGATTGATGGCTTGTAGGCGGCCAAAGTGTCTATACATAGCGAGCACCCACTCGTGAACCCTCTTGCAGCGCGAACTACGCCCACGAGTGACAAAGGTTGTATTTTACTTGTACGAGGGCGTGCATATATCAATTTGAAATGGTTCCAATAGAGTGGTGATCAATTTGGATTTGTTTCACACTCATGGTTGTTTGATAAGGGTGTTTCTTTGTTGCTTGTCTACCCCTTATTACATTTCAACGGCACAAACGGCCCCGTCACGCTCCAAGCAACGAATCCTGCCTTATTTATTGTCGCCTTTGCCTTCTCATGTTGCCCGACCACACGAATCTGGAACATACAATCTTATTCGGGGTTGTGGGGTTACGGCTAACCCGTGAAAAGGGTGTTAGGGGAATTGTGTGATTTCCAGCTATGACCCAAGGTACCTTTCTTTTCCAATTTGTGGTATGCACATGGTAGAGCCTTGGGAGGGTAGGAGGTGGGCACCTAAACACGAAAGTGATGGTGCTTGCAAGGCAAGCAGTGTGAAAGTGAAAATCGGCACTCTCGTATGTTCACAAATTAATGTTTAGCCTCTGTTCGTGCCATTGAGTAGTACACACCACATGACCGGCGGCGCTTTGGTTGATTTTTTATCAAGGTAAAGTTGCAGATTGCGTGTTGCTTTGTGCTTGTTCGCCTGTCAACTTGCCCATCGCAGCTTGCATGTCCCACCACATCAAGAGGGATTTCGCAACTTGGCATCGGTAATCGGTTGTGTACTCATTTCCGATGGGTTTCCTTCCTTCCTTCCTCTCTGGGGCGGATTCCTAGCCATTTGCCGAACCCCAGCTAGCCAAAGCACCAAGTAGGCTAGGACCCCCAACTACACCACATGAGATCTCCACACCTTAAATTGGCCGTCTCAAGGGCCTTCTAGTAGGGCTTTGGTGTCATGAAGAAGTGTGGAAGAACATTGTATTGCACCATGTGTTGAATTGTGGTATGGTACATGTTGCTTAGTTTGGAGGAAGTGTTTTCATGCCACGCAATGTGGTGGTTTTTGTGATTGATCGAACTTTTTTCCAAAAAGTTTGCATGGGTGCCAGTGCACAGTGAATGCATCGTGTACATGCGTTGACAGGGCATACATAAGCCCGGTGGACGGTGTGACTTGGATTGTTTCCCTTTGTAGCATAATTTGGTCAGGCACAAGCGAGCATTGAAAGGATCGGGATAAGGGGTACGCCATCAACAAGCAGGGCATGGTTTGGTCCAAGGGCACAGTGTATGAGGATGCTACTGCGAATCCAGACTGTAGATAATGTCGTTGGGTGCCCCAAGGGCATGTTTGAGGTCCAGGAAAATTGGGCAGCGCACATCTACGAACGCTAAGAGTCTTCTACGAGAGACGCGTGCCTGCATATTGATTGTCACCTTCACAGCCTATGATGCATCAGCCATTGGCGCCCCTTGGGTTGGGTCCCCAGGGACCAGCTCCGGCACAATTTGGGGGGGGGGGGGGTTCCGCCAAAACTGTTTCGTGTCAACCGTTTGATCGGGGGGCGGGGGGGGCAGGGGGGCTATTTAGGATTCGGGATTTCACGCAGAACGGAACGGAATGGTGTGGGAACACCCATTCACCCCGAGGAGCGAGCAAGTCTCATGTCGTACATTCATTGTTTGACCAACAGTTCTTGTGACCATCTCGGACATCGTGGTGAGCATGCAACCCCATGTCATCTCCCTCGTCGGAGCCGCTTGAGACAACAACAGAGCTACCCTCTGACGTCTCGATTGATAGCACCAGCCCCCAGGCGATATGTAGCACTCGATCCTTGGGCGACAGCCCCAGCCCCAATGCAACAAGCAGCCCTTTGGACCCGGCAACGCCACACCAAAGCACCTCACAAAGCCCACTCCGCAAAACAAAGTCGCTAGATGTCAATGAGCCCCCAAATCGCATCAATGGAATTGCCTCTGCAGCCCCAAGGGCAAGTGGTTGGAGTGTTGGAAAGTTGGCAGGATTTTTTACGAAGAGCACATCATCGGTACCCGTGGTCCCGACAATGGCTTTACGGCCGATTGGGTTGCCTCCGAAAACAGAAAAGGAGACTCGAGAATATGCAAAAGCAGTGGAACAGTTGCGCCGCAACCAGAAAAGAAAAGAAAAGCAAGTGCAGGCGGATGAAGAGCGCCGAAGGAAGTTGAAGGCGGAAAAGGACTCTTTCATGCGCAAGGCCCGGGAGACGTGGTTGTCGGAGGTGATCCCCGATTGGGAGGCTCAACATGCCTCCCGCAGTATCCGAAAAATGTGGGCACAGGGTATCCCCGACTGCGTGCGGAAGGATGTGTGGCCTTTGGCAATAGGGAATACCCTGAAAATCACGCCCGAGCTTTATGAGATTTTCAAGGTCAAGGCCGAGGATGCACGCAACCAAAGATCATCTGATTGGAGATCGAATTCCTCGTGCTCCTCCTGCAGCTCTACCCCGCCAGCAGCGGAGCCTGGTACCCGCCATGAAGTTGCCATCATTGACGACAACGGTGCCCAATACTCTCTAGAGGATGTCGAGCATTGCTGCAGTGTGGGCAATGACGACTTTGACGACAACGTGTTGTCGCCGCGAGAGTTGCGAGATGACCACTCCGCCGCAGCAGCAGACAACACCCCGGGAAAGCAGTCGAGCCCAAGCAGCGAAGCAGAGGACAATGCTGTCGCGTCACCAAGGCCCTTTTCGCCGGTAACTGGAGACAATCCCAGTCATGCAGATGGCGCCTCCCAACTGGAGGACAGCCAGGGCATCGACTCTCGTGCCATCGAATCATCGGCAACAAGAGGTACTGCTCCTGGAAAGGCGACGAGTAGCACTTCCCGACTGGAGGCAAGCACGTCCAGTCAAGGGCATCGCCCGAGCCCTCGAGTCGGAGATCAGGTGTCCAAGGAGCACACCGCCTCCTTGATTCAGTTGGATTTGCGTCGCACGTTTCCACAGCTGCAGTTCTACCACGAGGGCCCGGAGCACGACAACCTCCACGTCGTGCTGGACACGTACGTGCAGTACCGGCCAGACATAGGCTATGTGCAGGGCATGACGTACTTGGCTGCGCTGCTGCTCCTGTACATGGACTGCTACACCGCTTTCGTCTGCCTGGTGAACATGTTCAACAACTACCATTTCATGTCCTTTTTCCAGATGGATGTGAGGGAGATGAACGTTCACCTCCTCATCTTTGACATGATGCTCAAGGATCAGCTGCCCCACGTCCACGACCGTTTCCTCGAGTCGGGGATGCGCGCCGAATTCTTTTGCATCGAGTGGTTCGTCACGTTGTACAGCAAAAGCCTACCCCTCGACATCGCGGCGCGGATCTGGGATCTGTTCTTCATGGACTCGGATTATCTGTATTACGTAGGCCTCGGGATCATAAAGTATTTCATCCGCCAGTTTACCGACGGGACATTCGAGGACATGTTCGAATTTATCACTCATTTGCCCAAAACCATCGACGATGTCGGGTTCTTCAACGCCGTGCTGTCCCTTGAGGTCTCCAAAAGCAAACTGAAAGTCATCAAGTCTGAAGCCCGTCGTCTCGCACCAGACAAATTTGGCTGATCCGCGGCTCAGGGGAGGGTGGCATTTGCTGCTTTTGGTCGCATGAGGCATGATTCCGGCACTCATGACGTATGCCACAGGTCCCACCCCCGAGTCTGCTGGGGCGCAGCTGCGGCATGGTAAGGTCATCAGGTATTTGTAGTTGCCGTCCTGGCGGGTGGGTCTATGACCATTTGGTCAATCTCCGCTGGAGAGATTGTGGCCTGGACTTGGAAAATGGCTCCAGCACCCAGGGTGCCCTGTCCTCCCACGAAGACCCAGGAAAGTGCCCTCAGCTGAGTGCTAACTGGATGCAAAACCGTGTCCTCATGCTGCAGCGACTCGCAAGGACAAAACGTTGTACATTAGTGAGCAAGACTTCCCCAACAGCACCCAACAGCTGGGGACGCAAGGATGGCCGACCCACAACCCAGACCAATCCCTTGAGGCGTCTGGATGCGTTTGAGTGCCGCCCACGTTCCTGCAGAATTTCTCCTCGCAGGGGCCTCCATCACACAGAATCCGCAATCCCGTGACTATGACATCCCGTTGGTTGTTGCCTGGAGGTCGGTCATGCTCCACACACTGGGGCTCTTTTACAGGGTAGTACAGCATCCCCGACAGGGCCGGCGGATGGTACCTTGCATGACGGGGCCGGAGGCCTTTGTGTGTACAGCTGCTCGCTGCTTGGGTATGATGCAATTGGCATTCTTCTGCATTTTCCTGCGTTTTTTTCGCATCATGTGCTTCATGGGTCCTTGCGCACTTTTGCTGTGTGCTGTCATTTTGACCGTCTCACAATGGGTCTTCGCAAGCGATTACTGTCATCGTGCTACTGCGCGTATTCGTTTCGGACACCAGCATTTCTCCCACTCAGTTTGAGGACCCCGCTCAAAAATGCTGCTGATGACCCTTGTGATGACGACACACAGAGAACCGACTAGCAGAAACAATAGCCTGTGCAGTACTCCCCAGGGAAACAGTGACAGGCTGAGCCACAAGGCGCTCCCACCCCATCCCCCGTTCAGCCCTCCCCATTTAAAAGTATGATCGGGTGCGGAAATTTTGCAGGCTTACAAGCGTGCACATCGCCATCGCCAAGTAGGAGCCAATGGCAAAGCTCGCGAGTCGTTGCACCTCGGGCGACGGACAACACTGGCTATCCTGGCAGCTGGCACTGGGGGGCAACGACCTGCTGCACGACCCAAGGCAGGCCAAACTTTTGTTTTGGTACACGCGAGCACATGAATCGTGATTTCGCTCTCTGAGTGCAAGCACCATCTTGTCTTGGATCTTTGTTTTGGGGGCCAATGTAGGGTACGCGATAGAGCACGCACGCACACAACAGCCAGGGAGTGCGGCACTGGGTCAGAGCACATAGCACCGCAGGCAGCGGACAGGGGCCAGACTGTTCTGCACTGTTGCTCATGTTTGGAGCGGACCTCTGCTGCATTGCTGCATCAGGCATTTCTTCTGGCTGATAGTCGCTGCGTATCCAGCAAAGCAGGTCGTGGGGTGTGGGTCTGTCGAAAACTGATAAGGATAAGAGTCTACCAGCTAGGCCCCTCCATCTCCCACTCACCAGAGCCCCTGCCAGCCCACCGGCCCCGCACCTACCCCAAGTAGGGGTCCATCCACGCACACACGCAGCATGCGCGTATCGGGCACGTGCCTACGTGCACTAGGCGGTGCACTGACGCGTGCGTTGCACGTTGTGCTGTTCCATTGTGGACTGTGCAGGTACCACCTCCGTGTTGGTGAGGTATGGCACAATGAGGTCAGCTGGAGCACGCTTGACCTGGGCCATGCCCCTTACCACCCCTGTCCTTGAAGATCCCAGTAGCAAGAGCAACCTTTACTCTGCCCTTGGTGACCATTTGACTGTGCTGACCAATCCCTTTGCCCGCATCAGCCTACCCCCAAACGCTTGCCCATGCCAACCCCCCCCCCCCCCCGCCCGTTGCTGTCCTCAGACAGCAGGGGCATCATTTTGGTGACTACCAAAAATTGGTTAGGGGGCACACCTCCAAGGTAGACGTGTATGAGAACTCCTTTGCGTGTCAGCAAATAGGGAGGAGTTGAACGACTATGTTGGGAGTGTAAACCCCCCATGACCAGTGATGCTATCCTGGGATTCTGATTTTGACTTTGATACACATTGTTTGGGCAAAGAGCACCCGTGGAGTCTGCGGTTTGGGTCACAGTTTTGGAGAAGATAAGTGTGTGCCCAAGGATCCTGTGGCACCGCCAGCCCTTCTGCAAAAAGGTCAAACCACCTCCCAGGGTGGATAGTCAAAGCCTTCCAGTGCAACGAGGTGAGCATGTTAATGCGGACACGATCAAACAATCCTAGTCCAAACAGTTGTATCTTAAGCCCTTGAACCAATGAATCATTATCGCTGTTGCTGCTTTCGGACCTAGGGCATGCGATTTTGATCCTCTTGGATTTGTGTTGTGTTTGCATGATATTGGTGCCTCACTGCCCATGCACACCAATTTTCACATGTGGTGACAGTATCCTGTCCCCCATGTGCGTGACAGTTCCCTGTATGTGTCTTTGCATGGGGGGGGGGGGGGGTCATCACTTGGCAAGCATCCCCAGCAAGGCAGAGGGTGGGGGCATCGGGGTGCATATTTCTTTTCTGTTTTTGATTGTTTTTGCCAAGCCTTTCTTTGGTATACCCAAACCTCTGCACTTCCAAACGGCAAGCAATTTTGAGTTGAGCAAGCATGTACTCAGGACAGTGGGATTGTTGGCCTCACATGTGGATAGAAGAAAGATAGATTGATCGATAGACGAACAGCGGAATGATCCATGGCACGAGCTGTAGCCATGTCACAGTTGCCCTGTGTAGCGAACATGAGCAGCTCCCTTGTGACTCCTCTCCACAGAGACAAGAACAATGATGCTTGGTCACTCCACCTGGCCCGGGTCTGGACAGCATAGTCTTGGATATGAAGAACCGGAGGGCCATATACAGGCAAGTATCAAGGATGGGCACTTGGATCCTCACGGGTGCTGCCCATAGGGAAGATATCACACAGCATTTTGGGACCCTTGGTGTGTCTCAGGTGATTTTGATTAAGCTCCAATCAGGCGAGCGTACATCCTCTATCTGCCCCCTTTCAAGTTTGTTCTCCATGGCTCAGGGCCCATCAGCCCTCCACACTGTGCGAATGTCACCGGCCCAGGGTCCAAAGAGGGTGTGGAGGGGTTAGGAGAGGGTCAATATTGCTTGGCCCTCACAGCAGCACACACTAGTCGGTTTTGCCTCCCCTCCCCCCCACACACACCATTCCGCCTGGAGGGCCAAAATGCTTTGGGGGATCTTATTTAAGGACTGCACCAACCCCCCCCCCCCTTGTACCCAACGGAGTATGCATAGTTTCAGGCCTATGCAGTTAGCCCACCGACTAGGAGGTGATGATTATTGATGCCATATTCTCCATCCTCTGCATATGCACACTTAACACTTTATTCTCTTGTTGTGGACTCCAGCCCCCGTTCCAGCTTCTGTCTCTTTTAATTGTGAACGGCTCTCACAAAAATGATGTTGTTTATTTCATGTATGTTGGTTGACACATATGTGCATACGTCTATGCATGCCCAAATGGTGAGAATTCTTTTGTATCTTCACGGATGCACTCCTTGTAGACTTGATCGTGGGAAAGAAATCCACCGCCGGCTTGTCAGTAGTCAACCAACAGCCAACACAAGCCAACACAGGCATGTTGCATGAGCCAATACGAGGAAGTGACAAACGTAAAGAGAGAGAGAGAGAGAGAGAGAGAGAGAGAGAGAGAGAGAGATGTCGGAAGAGAGGCAGAAGCAGGGACAATGGCTGCGGCAGAAAACAGTTTGGAAACAGGGACACATGCAAGGGTGGAGATAGAGGCAGGAGCGGTGGTAGAGGCAGACGTAGTGACAGACACGGTGACAAAGTGGTACGTATGCAAAAATCGAAGCTGCAACAAAGATAGAGGCAGTGACACAGGCAGGGTGGGATGCAGGGATAGAGGCACAGGCAGAAACAAGGATAGACTCAGAGCCGGAGGTCTTAGGTCCCAACAATCCCCAAAGTGATTCTTATGCCCATACTGCCCCGTGTAATGCCTTCATGGCACCCATCACGCCGCGTGTAATGCCCCCATGGCACCCATGACGCACCATATACTGCCTGCATGGCACCCACAACGCGCCATATAATGCCTCCATGGCACCCACAACACCCCATGTAATGCCTCCATGGCACCCATCACGCCCCGTGTAAGGCTTGTGTGGCACCATGCTGCCACATGGCATGTTGGCAATGCACGGGGCATGATGGGTGCCACAAGGGCATTACACAAGGCGTTATGCATGCCACAAAGGCATTACACAGGGCATTATAGGTGCCATCAAGGCATTTCATGGCATGTCATGGGTGCCATGAAGGCATTGCATGGGGCGTTGTGGGTGCCATTAAGAGGGAGTTGCACGCACCGTGCGCGCACCGTGCGAAGTTTCGATATATTCATTTTCACGGGCAGTGTTCCCCCCCCCCCCCATTCCAGCTCAGATTTATCATGTCTTTGTCCTGGGTCACCCTTAGTACGGATGTCTTCTACAATCGCGCAAGTACGGGTGATCGAGTCCCAGCAATTGTGTTGGGTTCTTCACCGCAGCCCGGGGACTTTTTGCGGATCCAATATGAAGTTGGTGGCAAAGTAGTTGTTCATGAGGCCGCTGCACTTCACCGCATTGAGTTCCAGATCAGGAGCCCCTCCCCATCACCCTCATTATCTCCACCACAACACCATGAGGACAATTCAGGTGGACCTATTGCTGAAGATGGGGGAGGTGTTGCAACTACAACTGATACACTGGTGTACCAGCAGGGGCCAACAAGGGCAGAATTAGGGACACTTGGACGTATGAAAACCATTAGACCCACCAGGAAGTAACAAAAAAAGCCCTACAAGGCAGAAAGAAACACCAGATATCACCCAAAGGCCTTTGGTGACCATCCACAAGCATTTGGGAACACCCACCAGAGTGGTTTGTTGTGGGCCTCTCCACTGGGTAAAATCCCCGGAAACACCGGAAAGGGGCCGCACCGTGCGCGCACCGTGCGACAACACCCCCTAAGGCATTAAATGGGGGGTTACCAGTGCCATGAAGGCTGAACATGGGGCGTTATGGGTGCCCGGGAGGCCTTGCATGGGGTGTTATGGGTGCCATGGAGGCATGGTGACCTTTTAGGGGGTGCACTAAGCGCAGTGCGCGCGCAGTGCAACTATTTGGACGTCTAGCCGTCCTAGAACCCCATAATTTGTGATACTATGGGCATTATTGTTGTTTGAAAAAGGGTATTTTGATGCTTTTTTCACATTTTCACAGACTCCATGCCCATCAGATCCATTAGATCCATTAGTGGGATATGGAGTGCCGACCTGTGGAATCCTAGGTATGCGTTGCATGTTTATAAGGTTACTGTTGCCGTTGATATGTTCGCAATATTATATGGATTTGCCCCTTGGCCCCCGGGACATCAGCTGATGTTTTCATTTGGGATAGGTATGGACCTTCTCGTACCCGAGGTGATTTCTTTGATTTGGAGTTGTTGAATTCACAGCTATTGCCTTATTATGCAACGTGCTTTGTCGGGAAGGTGTGCAGTCCAACGTGGTCTACTTGGGGGGCTTCTCCATGAGAGGGTAAATCTGGGGCTGAGGTCGGGATAGTTAATAGAAAAGTAGCGCGCCGGGCGCGCGCCGGGCAAACATTCCCCCTCTCCATTGTACAGCACGTCTGCTGCATCAGGTGCTGCATCATACTATATGCATTCCTGCTCGTGCACGATGTGCAGCTCTGCTTTGGTGGTGATTGAAGACCTGACGCGTCTCTGCATTGCCTGGTCGTGTTGTGTTTGCAGCAACGATGCTGATCGGCCTTTGTTGACATGATGTAACGCTGCAGCCCTCTGCGTGTGTGTCAGTTTTGCTGCGAACGCTGCTACCTTCACCAGTGCAGACGCCGCATTGCACCGCAGATCCGATTCTACCCGCCACCTTTTGCAGGCATGTGAGGTGCAGAGGCACAGCAGTGCACAGGCATGCAGTTGGACTGGGATAAACTGGAACACGATCTGGGAAGTGCGGTTGCCTCATCGGGGCAGAAGAAGAAGAAGAAGAAGAAAGGCAAGAATCTTTCAGTGCCACCCTCAGAGGCGAGCCATACCGCCGATTGTGCGTCTGTGCCAGCAGTGACCAATGTTTGTTTGCCCGTCGTCACACAGTCACAGTCTGCAATCTGTACGTCAGCCGCTGCGTCTGCCAAGCCATCCCTTGCGGAGGTGCACAGCGTTCCGACTGCTCTGGGCCCTGTGCTACACGGGGCAGCCAGTGAACGGAGGGTGTGCAAGGCTGCAGGGACCATTACCGAGCAGGACCTGCAGAAGCTCAGTGCATTCCACATCACTTGGGACTGTACATTGTGCTCTAAGACGTGCCCAACCAAGGAGAGCCTCGCACAGGTATGCAACGGGCACGCAGGCGGCGGTGGGCAATCCCTGATGCACCATTTTATGGGGTTTGAGCAGATTGGAGCGGGCCCCGGCCTGAGCATTGCAGGGATGGACTGCGTTCGGGCACTCAAAGCGAGAGTAGCATGCGGGCTTTCCACAGATCGGTTCCGTCGTACGCTGGTTGGCTGGTCACGTGTTTTGGCGAATGTGTAGTGCAAGGGCAACAAATGGATAACGACTTTAGCCGTTGTCCCCGCGTGAAGTGAACCAGGAGGGGCGATCACCGCAAGCTCATCCGGGGAGCATCACTCTGCTGCTGCCATCAATTCCCCCCCAACTGCCGTTGGTGACAAGAGTGTACCCGGGTCACAGAGCGGGGGGGGGGGGTGCTCAGATACATTAAAGTTAACTCATCAACACTGTCATCCCCACACCAGTCCCCACACAGCCCCACACTAGGGCAGGGCTTTGTCCGCTTCCTCTTCCGGCACACGTTTGAGCAGAGCCAACCTGGGCTGATTGGGGATGCACTCTGGTGGTTACGAATTATATGGTGCAATGCCTCTGAGCGTGTGTAGATGCAGTGGTACCGCTGGTAGACTGCGTGGCATGACTGACATGGACGACTGATGCCTCGCATGGTACATTTCATGGAGAAAAGTGGGTGACCAGCGAAAACACGATCCGAAGTGCAGCCGAATGTGGGCGAACCCCCTATTTCTCCTCCCATACCAGCCAACGAACGTAGCTTTCATCCCCTGCCTCCCCAGCGTTCTGGAAAAGCAGATCCGCACTGAGGACCACTGGTCAAAACCGGGTGATGAGCATAGGCAAAGCCCCCACCAAATGCCTCGGCTCCACGGATTTGCTGCTGTACCATTGGCCCCAGGCTGTCCTGATGAGCAGGTCCGACTTGATATTACGAAACCATTTTTTCAGTCACCAGGTTCACAGTTGGCCGGGCTCGCTTCGAAGGTCCTTTATTGGCCGGGTCCTAGGAAGATCCCTCGGGGACTCACAAATTGCAGTGCAAAAGTCGAGCCTGCTTTCATGACAAAACACGAGAACGAGGTTCAGTCCCAAATAGGTTTCCTTGACATAGTGCGACCTGTACCACAAAACGCCGCTGTGTTGTGCTGGATCAGGTGCATTCCTCCACTGTTACGGGATAGTCTCAGAACAGTTGGGTCCAGGAGTTTCAAGTGCTTTGCTCAACAAAATGCTCCTCACCCCCATCAACAATGCGCAGTTTCCTGTCGTCGGCGCGTGCCACCTGGTTCCTGGTGTCTGGTGTCGGAGGTCCATTTTGCATACCCTTGTTTGCAGCACCTCACTGATAAGCATGGAGAACAGCCTCAAGGTTTGCTGAAATTGGTACGGCAGGAGGCGTATCCGTGTGCTTATTGTTCAAAGGGCTTCAAGACGCAGGAGGCGGCTATGGCACACATCATGTGCAAACACATGGACTGTCCCCAGGCAGTTCAGGTGCGGATCCTTCCAAGGTCTTGTTTTCTGCTCCGTCACACCCTCTCAGGACCTCAGGAGGGTTAGCAGCAGCCTTGTGCTTGAATCGGAAAAAGGTAGGGAGGAGTCCCCCCGTTTGTTTTGCAGTTTTCTAGAGGGGAGGGTACAGATATGTGCGTTATGCCATGCTTCAACTGTTATACCTTGGTGCCTAGTCTTCGCAGCTTTTGTTGTTTGCAGCCTGACAGGCAAATCAACATTCAGACAACCACTCTAATGCTCCGTTTGTTCGCTTGCGCATGTGCATGTCCGGATCAAATCTGGGCGGGCGATGAACAGTCCATCGCAGTGTACCCTTATTTTTCACCCTGGCGACCTGTCCAAACCAATGTTGATCTTTTTTCTCTCTGGTCTGGATTGGGGTGTGCTCGTTTATGGCACTGTACCTGTATTTGCAACTGGCAGTTGCCAGTCCTGCCCTCAGATGCACTGGCCTGCGGCGTACCATGCTGCATGCAGCTCGTCGAATGGGGCATTGCCCCTGCCTTTCTCCCGCAGAAAGGCAACGATGCCAATGTCTGTGCAAAAAAAAAAGTGTTCTTGTGGAGAGCCGGTATTTGACGAGAATCCAGGCACCCAGACCATGTTCTCAGCTCTTCCTTCCATACATCTCCTTCACATCCCCTTCACGTCTGGGGTCTTCTCATCCGGGCGTGTATCCACCCAATGACGGGGGATGTGTCGGTTTCTGGAAGCTGAATCCCTTTTTGCACCGAGATTTGCTACCTTGCAGTGGGCTGAGTCTGGGTGACCTCGCTCTACTGTGAAATGCCTGATTAGCCGAGGCGCAACCCATTCTACTTGAGCTGCCGCCCCAAAGGGACCGGCCCCCAATTTGAGGAGGGTATGGCGCTTGGCTCCCAGCGATGCCGTTGCACGTCCCTTTGGGCCGCGAAGTGTGTTCAAACTCCGCCAGCGTTCTTGTGCACTTTACTAAACCTTTGTAAGAGCAGAATGTGCGTGGGTCGGTTGCCATGTTCCTGGAGCCCAGAGCCGCCCTACCTTCCCGTGATATGCCAACCCGCCTGCAGGTGGTATTGGGCTCTGGCAATGAGGGGGTCTGTGGTGAAACCTAGTGAAAATTTTTTTGTTAAAGACAATTTTTTTTTACTAGGTAACCGTTTACTAGGGTCACTAGTTTTTACTAGGTATCGGGAACCTGGTAAAAAAAAAGGTTTTTTGTTTTTATAGGTTTCAGAGCCTCAAAAAACAAAAGAACTAGGGTTTAGAACTTTCGGGCCACTTGTTGGCCACTTCTGATCTTGTCCCCCGCTCTAAGGAACTTTTTTCCACTGGCTTGCTGAGGGCCCTTTTTGAAGCCCTGTTCGGGGACCCCAAACGCAGGGTCCGTGGTAAAACTTAGTTTGTTGCGTGGCCCCTTGAGTTGGGGTTAGGGACTCTCAATCCACGCTTTATTGCATGGCCCCTTGAGTTGGGGTTAGGGACTCGCAATCCACGCTTTGTTGCGTGGCCCCTTGAGTTGGGGTTAGGGACTCGCAATCCACGCTTTATTGCATGGCCCCTTGAGTTGGGGTTAGGGACTCTGAATCCACGCTTTATTGCATGGCCCCTTGAGTTGGGGTTAGGGACTCGCAATCCACACTTTGTTGCGTGGCCCCTTGAGTTGGGGTTAGGGACTCGCAATCCACGCTTTGTTGCGTGGCCCCTTGAGTTGGGGTTAGGGACTCGCAATCCACGCTTTGTTGCGTGGCCCCTTGAGTTGGCGTTAGGGGCTCTGAATCCACGCTTTGTTGCGTGGCCCCTTGAGTTGGGGTTAGGGACTCTGAATCCACGCTTTGTTGCGTGGCCCCTTGAGTTGGGGTTAGGGACTCTGAATCCACGCTTTGTTGCGTGGCCCCTTGAGTTGGGGTTAGGGACTCTGAATCCACGCTTTGTTGCGTGGCCCCTTGAGTTGGGGTTAGGGACTCTGAATCCACGCTTTGTTGCATGGCCCCTTGAGTTGGGGTTAGGGACTCTGAATCCACGCTTTGTTGCGTGGCCCCTTGAGTTGGGGTTAGGGACTCTGAATCCACGCTTTGTTGCGTGGCCCCTTGAGTTGGGGTTAGGGACTCGCAATTCACGCTTTATTGCGTGGCCCCTTGAGTTGGGGTTAGGGACTCTGAATCCACGCTTTGTTGCGTGGCCCCTTGAGTTGGGGTTAGGGACTCTGAATCCACGCTTTGTTGCATGGCCCCTTGAGTTGGGGTTAGGGACTCTGAATCCACGCTTTGTTGCGTGGCCCCTTGAGTTGGGGTTAGGGACTCGCAATCCACGCTTTGTTGCGTGGCCCCTTGAGTTGGGGTTAGGGACTCGCAATCCACGCTTTGTTGCGTGGCCCCTTGAGTTGGCGTTAGGGGCTCTGAATCCACGCTTTGTTGCGTGGCCCCTTGAGTTGGGGTTAGGGACTCTGAATCCACGCTTTGTTGCGTGGCCCCTTGAGTTGGGGTTAGGGACTCTGAATCCACGCTTTGTTGCGTGGCCCCTTGAGTTGGGGTTAGGGACTCTGAATCCACGCTTTGTTGCGTGGCCCCTTGAGTTGGGGTTAGGGACTCTGAATCCACGCTTTGTTGCATGGCCCCTTGAGTTGGGGTTAGGGACTCTGAATCCACGCTTTGTTGCGTGGCCCCTTGAGTTGGGGTTAGGGACTCTGAATCCACGCTTTGTTGCGTGGCCCCTTGAGTTGGGGTTAGGGACTCGCAATTCACGCTTTATTGCGTGGCCCCTTGAGTTGGGGTTAGGGACTCTGAATCCACGCTTTGTTGCGTGGCCCCTTGAGTTGGGGTTAGGGACTCTGAATCCACGCTTTGTTGCATGGCCCCTTGAGTTGGGGTTAGGGACTCTGAATCCACGCTTTGTTGCGTGGCCCCTTGAGTTGGGGTTAGGGACTCGCAATCCACGCTTTGTTGCGTGGCCCCTTGAGTTGGGGTTAGGGACTCTGAATCCACGCTTTGTTGCGTGGCCCCTTGAGTTGGGGTTAGGGACTCTGAATCCACGCTTTGTTGCGTGGCCCCTTGAGTTGGGGTTAGGGACTCTGAATCCACGCTTTGTTGCATGGCCCCTTGAGTTGGGGTTAGGGACTCTGAATCCACGCTTTGTTGCATGGCCCCTTGAGTTGGGGTTAGGGACTCGCAATCCACGCTTTGTTGCGTGGCCCCCAGGGTTTGGCTTAGTGTCCGTCCTACCCCACCCCGGGGGGGGCTGGGTGGGTGGGTCTAGCAGAATTTCAGGGTGGGTGGGTGTCCAACCCCCCCCCCCCCGGGTGGGACTTTGTGGGGGCCCTTGGGTCTATCGAGCCAGTGCCACTTCTTTCTTTCTTCTGTTGCAGGTTCCATGTAACATGTTTATTTATGGTGTGTTTACATGGCATTGCATATCACGTGTGCATGCCCCACGCCCATAAAGGGGCTAGGATGCATTGTCATTTGTGTCAAATGCGAAGGGGGCAACGCTAAAACCCCACAGTGTGAAAAACTTGGTCTTCTGTATTGCATGTCTCAGTTGGGTACGTGGGTGGGTGGGTGGGTGGGTGGGTGGGTGGGTAGGACATTTGTCGGTCTGTGGGTATCCCAAAATTCTGGGTGGGTGGGTCCCTGAATAAACCCCCCCCCCCCTAGGGTGGCTAAGCAAAACCCCTGGTGGCCCCTTGAGTTGGGGTTAGGGACTCGCAATCCACGCTTTGTTGCGTGGCCCCTTGAGTTGGGGTTAGGGACTCGCTCCGCTGTGTGACAAGCTGTACATAGTGGGTGCAAACACCGAGGAGTTGGCCATAGTCAACCTCATTGCCGAACGAGAAGGCATTGAGCCAAGGCCAAAGAAGAGGTGGGACAGGTTTTTGGGTCGGTTTGGTAGTGTAGCTTTTGCTATAGCCTCCCTCTACTCCACCTTCCTACATCAAGAAGACAGTGTGAGCTGCCATCCTGCCTGCCTTCTGATGCTACATTGCACAGGCAGCTTTGCACTATCGGGATTGTGCGCATGCCTCCCCTATTGAGACCACACCCAGTTGGGCCTTGGCACATATGTATGCTAAGCCCTATTGTTCACTCAGCCGTTCGTGGTGCTTTTTTTGCGACGACACAGTCCACATCACGTGCCCTAAATGTGGAGTTTATCAGTGTGCCCTGCATGCTTCCGTTTTGTGTCCCTCGGAGATATGTGTGGCATTGCGCAACTGGAGAGTGCAATTTACTGCCACATTGGCATGCATTGTATTGGCATTCGTGTTGGGTGACCGGCTTGTGGTTGACAAGCCGCCTTCTGTAGATGAGGTCCGTCCAAAGGTGGTGATCTGTGGCAAGGAATTTTTTGTTCCAGAGCATTGCCCCAAAGATGCCTCTGGTAAATTGCAGTATGACGGAAAATTGATTGAACAGTTGGATACGAAGACCACGGACGTGCTTCGCAAATTGTGCAAGCACAATCCTCCCTTAGCACAACCCACCTACCCCCCCCCCTTGCAAAGTCCCCCCCCTTGCAAAGTCCCCCCCCCCGGGACACCGTCACTTCCATGTTTTTCTAGTTAACATGAATTGTGCTGGTTTGTGTTGCCCATCTGCTTTACGCATGGCCTTGCATTGCTTTCCCAGTACTACAAATCAAGCACCTGTGTATGTTCTGTGATATTCTCTCTCCAAAGGCGTTGTATGGGTGTGTTGTGTTGCCACTTCAGACCCAAGATGTTTTCTCCCGGTGACCATGTACGGTACCACTCACGCACACTTGGTGCACATGTGTTGGCCACTGTTGTGGGGCCTTCGCCAAATGGGACGCAGTTTTGCCACATTCGGTACATACGCCCTGGTGGGGTCACTCCGGTGGATCATGAGAGTGCTCAACTGTCAAGGCTAGAGGCTGTGGCGGTTGAATCCCCCAAGTCGCCAGAGTCACCGGATGTTACGCCCATGTCTCCGCAACCCCAAACACCGGCACAGCCTACACAACCCACTATGGCCGCAAATGTGCCCCGGAAGCGCAGCTTGCAATCCACATTGGATGCCTTCTTGAAGCCAAATCCCGTTGTGACGGACGATGGTAGCGATGCCATTGTGCAATTGACGGGCAGTCCCACGCAACCGAAACGTCCATTGCCTCCTCCTCCTCGGCCAGTGCAACACACCCCGTGCCTGTCATGCAAACCGAGCATGTGCAACAATTCAAAGTGTGTTATTCTCGTACCCAGAAGTTCTTTACCGTTCCTTTGGATCCTCAATAACATTTGTGTTGGATGAAACACATTGGCACCGCATCAACGCGAAAGTCGCTTCACACGTGTTCTCTTTGCTTGCGTCAGTGGAGGGTACCACAGTTTGCCTTGAGATACCCTTGCAATGCCCCCCCCCCCCCCCTGGGACACCGTCACTTGGTGACCGTCTCCCCCCCCCCCACCCGGGAGACCGTCGCGCGCTACCCCGGGACTTTGCAAGGGGGGGGGAGGGTACAAAGATAAGAAGGCGGACCTCATCTACAAGCGTGTGTTTTGCGACTTCATATAAAGCTACGTGTGTGCACCTCATATATGTATATATATTACTACACCCCTCTCCCCTTAAATTTAGCTAACAAGCAACAAGCAACAAGCAACAAGCAACAAGCACGTCTCCATGCTGTTTTGGCCATTGCTCCGTCTCAACGCTTCGGATCTTTTGCCCATGTAGCCATCTTGGAGCCTAGGTGGTGCCCTTGCCAAATCCAAGTTTTGAGCCAGAAACTCACCGGTGGCGGCCCGGGGCGGTGGCGCCAAGTCGGGAGGTGTCCTCCCAAATCTGCACGGTTTTGGGCCAAAAACAGCCATTTTTCGCCCAAAAGAGCCCCCAAAACCGGGTGAAACGCCCAAACGAAGGGAAACGGTGGCTACACTGCACGTGCAGTGTCACTTCACCGTGTCAAAGAGCCCTTGGGTGCCCTTCAACTCCACGATATGTCCGAGAAACGGCTCAAACAGGGGCCCAAAAGCCCCAAAATCTGCGCATTGTGCACCAACACCCCGAAACCAAGCACAGGCCGTATCTTGGGCTACGTGGCTCAAAAACCGATTCCAAGGGCACCCGCAACCCCCCACTTTTTGTGGTTTCCAAGCCTCAGAATCGCCCAACGAGACGCCTAGATCCCCGTACCAGTGGTCACTTGGTGCAGCCGGAGGGCAGCCCAGCCAGCGCACGGTTGGGGCCAACAGTGGGTCCACCGGGGTCCCCGGGGTGAAAAAAAATTTTTTTCAAAGTTGTTCCTAGACCATTTGGGATGCTCAAACAAGTGTTTTTAGGCCGTTTTGAGCCCGTGGTGGCACGTTTTGGGCCATGGAAAATCCCAAAATGCCTTGAAAATGGGCCGTTTCAAGACCAAAAATGGGTCAAAAATGGGTCAAAAACACATTTTTCCAAAAGTGATCCTGGACCATTTGGGATGCTCAAACAGTGTTTTTAGCCCATTTTGAGCCCAAGATCACGCGTTTTGGGCCACGGAAAATCCCAAAATGCCTTGTAAATGGCCCATTTTAGGACCGAAAATGGGTCAAAAATGGGTCAAAAACGCGTTTTTGCAAAAGTGATCGTGGACCATTGGGGGTGCACAAACAAGTGAAAGGAGCCCATTTTGAGCCCGTTTTGACCACGTTTAGCATCTTCGGCCACATGTATGCACCAAATTGTACCCTTGGCACGTACCTTAAGAGCCGAATAGTGGAGCCACATAGAGTTGGGGAGAGGGGTGTAGATTAGAGGATATATATATATACATATATATATTTATGATATAAAAGCTCCTTCTTTTCTTGAGCCTCATTTTGTTTCTGTTGACCTTGCAATACACAGTTTGGCCCGGGTGGGGTGCCATTTACACAAGTGGCCTGGAATCGACCAGGGGGCACCATGCCCTTAAACACAAATACCACCTACCCTTGACCCCCCCCCCCCCATTAACTTTGTGTTTTTTGTTCAAATTTAAGTCCAAATTTGTGACTACCTAGTACCCTAGTAAGGAAATTTTTTTGAATTTTTGCTTTTTTTACGCAGTAAAAATTTTTTTAAAAAAGTTTTTTTAAAAAAATTTTTCCTAGGTTTTACTACATTTTACTAGGTTTTACTACGGCGCATACTAGGTTTTACCAAATGCCCGCAATGAGGGCCGCATTACCTTCCCTGCGAGCTCAGCCCCCCCAACAGCTACCCCTCCAGGCCCCGCCTTATTCCTGTGTGCACACACTCTCCGCAGGATCTTGCACAGTTTGAGTCACAGGAGGCTGACGTGCGCATTCGCCACTGGCTTGACAAGTGCCAGGTTGAAGTCAGCCACTTGGCGCAGGCGTACCAAGATCTGCTGCAGTACACACAGCTGTGCCGCATGCTACAGTTCTACGCTGCCGGCCCTGACGGCGCCAGCCAGCAGCTGGCCACACGGGAGGCCCTCATCCTCATCGAAAATATCCTAAAGGTGTTGTGCCCCGGAGCCAGTGCTCTCCAACGTTCTACCCCCCCCTCCTTGTCCTGCCCCACCCCTTGTCCTTGCCCCGCGGCTCACTTGGTCAACACAACAGTTTTTGTTCCGGCTCACTGTGTTGTTGTGTGGGTGAATGTGTTGTGAGGCACTGCCACTTGTATCCCTTGTACTCTGGCAGGACACTTTGCTCATTTTCGCTGAAATGGAACTTGACAGCACAACCATATTTACCCCTGGGACGAATGTAATGTTCATTTGCTCCACAGGGGAACCTGTTTTGGCGCAGGTTGTTGGATATTCAGAGCACGGTGATGCATATCGCCGCATATCTTATGCAGTCCTGCCACTGTATTCTTTTGTTTTGCAGTGCAATTTCTGTGCCTAAAAATGTTTGTGTATGGTGGTAGTGCGGTTCCCCAGGGCATTACTTGGCAACCGTCCCCCAGGGGGTGGTGGGGGACCGTCTTACCTGGAGTGGGGCAGGACAAAGGGGGGGGGGGGGTAGCAACAGTTGCATGGCCAACTAGCACAATCCCAATGCCCCCCCCCCCCCCCACACACACATCCCCCAGGCACCAGCCGGGCGCACCCACCTTGCAGAATGTGAACGTGGACCAAGGCCCACGTCGGGAACCCCTCCCTGTCAGCCCAGGGCAAGAGAGGGTACATATACAGGCTAGGCTAGCTGTGTGGTGTGGCTCACCATGGATGGCCGTGAACAAAGGGACACACAACCACCGACCCACAGGATACGCCGGGGGGATGCCAACCCGGGACCCCACAGGACAAAGCACAGACGGGACAGACACACACACACCATACGTTTGAACTCCACTTGAATGCTCATGCGTGTCACGCGTACATACCGGCTGGTTGTCACATAGCACCTCTTGTCACATGCCGTTTCGACACCTCCACGTTTGCCTAGACATATAGCCGTATTTCCCCCTAAACTTCTCGGGTCATGATTTGCTTCAGTAAAGGTTGTCAGCAGGTACATTTCTACCCTTTTCCTCTGTAGTCCGTTCAAGAGGTACATTTTGACCGCTGGGAGCCCTCGCGCTCGCCATGCTCCCTTGCTTGGGTGACCCTGATCTTTGGAGGGGAGCGCCCCTACTACATTGACAGCTCTCCCCATCAGAGCCGGCCTAAGTCTCCAAGACATCCCGCCTTCATCACTTCTGTTCCACCAACTTTAGCCGGCAGCCCGGTCATACCATGATGAACCCTCCACCTCCAGTGGCTAAAGGAAGCGCTCCGTCGCTGGTTGGGCTACTCGCAAAGCTAGAGACGCACGGCAGAGTGCCGAACATTATAAGGACAAATCGGCTATCAACAGCCCCCGGTACACCCTGGGAGTGTCCACGCATGGACACTTCCAGGTGCATCTCCACCCCCAAGTGCCGGAGAAATATGCCGCTACCACGTTCCGTACACAATGTTTCATGGGTCACTTTGCCTTTGTACGGTTGTGTGCTCCCGGAGTCAGTGCAGGCTATGGTATGGCATGGAGCAACCTCCAAACAAGTTCTTGCTGTTTTTGTAGCTTTCTAGAGGGTAATGTTACGCATGTCCAATGCATCCCACCCTCCATAGTTGCGCGACAACGGTGACTGGGGCTTACTGGGCTAGAGACTCACTGTGTATCACGCCTTGTATCCATCTCGTGGTTTCCTGCGGCGGGACATCGGCGTGTGGTGGGGCAGGACGAGAGTGCAGGGCTAACTGGTCTGCAGCTACACCTTTGGCCGGGGGGGTCCTTAAGGAACTAGATTTTTTTTAAGGACTGCCCTTAGGGACCGCCCCAAGGGACCATGAACCGCCAACCACCAACCGCCACCAACCGCCAACCGCCAACCGCCGCCAGCCGCCAGCGGCAACCAACCGCCAACCGTCAACCACTGCCAACCGCCATCAACCATCAATCCCCAACCACCAACCGCCACCAACCACCACCAACCGCCACCAACCGCCACCAACCGCCAGTCGCCAACCGCCAACCGCCAACCGCCAACCGCCCACCGCCAACACATGGTGTGCCCGCGGGCTTTTTTGGGAAAACTGTGTAACGGAACACTTTTTTTCCCCCCGTTAAGGACCGCCCTACCTTTGGCACTACCAAGACGGGTTGCCATATGTGTGCCTCAATGGCGCACAGAGTGGTTTAGGGGACACCCTGAACTGGGTTCATCACAGTGTTCAACTGCCCGATCAAGTTTGGTGGCCAGCCTTTGTCACCCGACAGTGTGCGCTTTTCTATGTCATCGATTTGCCCACTTCAACAGCGGGGAGAGCTTCAAGGTTGTCACCGGTTGTGGGTCTTCAGGTACGGTGCCAATGCGTATCGGTATTTGGCGGGCTACTTAGCGCGCACGCCCCTTCCCAGCGTGCGCCGGGCCCGCACATGGTGGCACACATGGTGTTTCTATTTGCAAAGCTCTGGACATCTGGTACAATTGCACTCTACATACGTGCGCCTACGCATCTGAGGATAAAATACCAAGGTTCTTGAGTTGCTTTCTCGTGTCGTTTGGTGCTACATCCTGCATACTCAGACTGCTCGGCCCCACCATAGAAGGCGTTTGTGAAAGAAGGTTGTACCAAATACAGCGGGAAAGTGCCTATACTGTGAGCACACGACACAACACCACAGAAAAAGGATCACACCGAGGGGCACCGGATACCAGTTAGGAGGGGAGGTGCAGAGCTAAGACCTCCAGAGCACGTACATTAAGCAGAGCAACGCTCTCCCCTACTGACCGTCCGGCTGCCGAAAACCACAGGTGCGCCTCGTGGCGATACCCATGCTCATTTTCATCTCCCTCAATGGCGCGGTGGTCAACAGTGGGGTGGCTTGGCCCGAGCCATGCTTCAGCCCATATCAGTGCAGGTGCAAGTCCTACAGACCCACCACAACCACCACCCACACACACACACTTTGTGGGGATGGGGCAATCGAGGGATTTGCGATGCGCCGAGGTGGACACACACCACTGGTCTACTGCGTTTCAGTGGAATTTTTGCACTGTGATTGAATGTGCACATGGCCCGCTTGGTGGCAGGTGTTGGGGTTCCCCACACGCGGCACCCCCCCCCCGTGAAACGGATGCACCGGCATAGGGGGGTCTCTTTGCGCCACGTGCAGCAGCTGGGGGTTGCACGGAAACACATACAAAATGTCATGGATGCATGGTAAGGGGGCAACGTGATGAGTGCGTACGGAATGCACGCACTAGTGAAAGGGTGGGAGAAGCAGTGCACGCAAAGATGGCATACTCACGGGCGGCTGTAACGTATATGCCTTGGCCAATCGGCCAAGCCCAGACAAACCAAAAGTGCGTTGCAGTATCAGTGTGATGCTGCCCCGTCCTTGCTCTTTACAAAGGGCTGTCCCGTTTGGTTTCTCTTGGGTTTCTCTTGGAAGGTATAGCTAATACCTTTCGTGTGGCGTCCACGCCACCGCCATCATTAAGGCAGTGTGGTTGCGAGGGAGTCCCTGTGAGAGACTCTGTAGATCATGCTAAATGAATCAAATGTAAGCTGAACACATTTCCCCTGCCCTCGTCCATTCGTGTTTCTTCACTTAACGGCCCTGAGCTTGGTGCCTGAAAGACGGACGGAACTGGATGAAGCACGCCGTAGATTAGCCCCACACTATTTTGGACATAATGAACCAACGGCCCCAACCGGTTGCAACCTGCTACAGTTCTGCCCCTGCGAGAAAGCCCTGAGGGAGGTTGGGGCTGGCCTCGAGGTCACGGTTCTGGAGTTTGGTAAGGACCGACGGTGGGCTGTGTTTGCATTACATGCGTTGCATGTGTGTTGTATGTGCAGGGGCTGTACAAAATGCACATGCGAATGCCACAGGCGTTTTCAAGACACCAGCCTGACCATTTACGGGTGTTAGCATTGGTCTCCGCCCGACCTCCAGATTGCATAACTGGTGTTTTGCGAGGCCTAGATTGAAATTCCAAAATTCCAATTTGCGAAAATTTCATGCAAAATTCATGTCCTTAAGGTTTCTTGCTGCTCATTTGCACCAAACCCCTTGCGGCAGGCCTTTGGGGGGGACGGGTTTGCTGCCAGGGACAGTGGCAGGGGCAGTAGCAGGGGCAACCTAACGCCCATGCAGCTGCCCATGCTGATGATCAACATCTTTTGCTCTTCGCAGCCGTGCAGCCTGCACTGCAACCACGGCTTGCCACTTTCCCACAGGTTCTCAGCATTTCCAATTGTGCAATGATCCAGGACCAGGCCCCCAAGGCAGCGTCCAAGGGCTCCATGTTTGTTTTCTTGCGGCATCTCGGCAAGTATCGTCTCTTTCCTCAAGGCATGGGCAAGAGCCTTGAGGGGGTGCGGGTCCAGCGCAATGCCTGTTTCCACAACATGGGCATCATGGCCTCCCCAGAAGAGGTACGGCTTCACTGTGCCCCCGCCCCGGGCCAAACCGCTCCTGCCTCCCTGTCATCACAGTGGCCATGGGTCGCTGACGGGTACCACCTGCAGCTCTCGTGCACCGCGCTTTGCTAACTCAAGGCAGCACACCCATGGACAGTCACGCCCCCCCCCCCCCGCCTTGCACAATCCCCCCAGAAGGGGGGGCGTCTCTTTGCCCCAAAAGGCCCCGGTGAAGAAAATTTTTCCTCCAGTTACTGTGCAGTTGTAGTGGAAAGGTCTAGTGTGGGTCCTCGTGTGGGGTCCCCCTCACAGAGAGGGGGGGGGGTCATTTGGTGACCGTTGGTTGACCGGTGTTTGCATCCGCCGCGGTCTGGTACGCATCGCCAACCAGAGCGGCAACCTCCGATTGCCATCGTGGGTTCAACACACAACAACCAGACCACTGGGCCTCCCAAACACTGTGCCCCCTGACAGTAAAGCCCCAGATCGTTATGCCCCCTGGCACCACATGCCCCCCAAAACACTATGCCGCCGAACATTGTGCACTCGCTGCACTACGCCCCCTGAACGCTCTGCCCTCTGAACACTATGCCCCCTGAACACCTCCCCAGAACACTGTGCCCCCCTGCAATGGTATATGCGCACTCGACGCTGGGTGCCCTCTTTCAAAGTGCGTTTCGGGTGGTCGAGCACCGGGTCCGTTTGTGGGTGTTGTTCGTGCAAGGCTTTCAGGTCTGGTCTGTGCAGGTCATGGGAAAATGAGGGGCATAGTGTTCAGGGTTTTCAAAGATGTTGTGGAACCAATCATGTCATGACCAGAGGAAAAAGAATCACCATCAGTTTCCTCACGATAGTTATGCCCTGCCCGGTTGCCTTTGAGGTGAGGTTCCATTCCAAAGGCCGTTTCACCGCATCGTGAGCTCATTTCTGCACAAGAGAGCAAGAGAGGCCTCTCTGAGCATCGTTTTGTTTTTGTTGGTCACGGCCTTGCAGTATATGGGCACTCTTTCCTTTGCAGGTACAAGCCATCATGACCCTGACGGAACAAGTGCTGCAGTGGGGCTTACAGCTGCTGCAGAGAGGAGCCACACTCCTTCAGAGCGGGGCGTACGCCCTGGATGGTGGCAGGAGGGATGGCATGAGCGGTCGCCCTTGAATTGCAGAGCAAACCAGGGATGGGAGGGGGGGGATCAAGAGGGACCCAGGGAAAGAGGAAGGTGCAGAAGCAGGCGAGTGCCCCGGGCATGGGGCAGGATGAAGGGGGGGGGGAGGCGGGTCACGTACTAGAAACGTTTCCATCATGACATGGTGCCTGGGGATCAAGGATAGAATGGAACCACAAAGTCTCGCTCAAATTGAAGTGTTCTCTGCACACCAATCAGCTTTGACTTTCCCGCAATTGCTCTCTTCTGCAATTTGTGCTGGCCGTTCTCTCTGCTCGTTGACATGGCGCCAACATCTCCACACGCGCCAATCTTGTCTCTGGTTCCCATTCTTGGACGTAGACTTGGACATCAAACTCGGCCATGGATTTGAATCGCGCCATTTGAGCACAAAGTTCAACAGCGGTGGCGTCAAACTGAGACCCCCTTCCCCTTTCTTTTCCCCTTCCGTTCTGCATTTCTATAACGGGCCTTTTTCAAGGTTCTTGAGCCTTTTCAGTGCATGGTCCAATTCAGGGCCCCCCTTTTTTTTTGTTAAGGACAGCCCTCAAGGACAGCCCCCAAGGACCACAAACCGCCAACCGCCAAACGCCCATCGCCGCCAACCACCAACCATTGTTTAACCACTTTAACCGCTGTTTCTCTGGTTTTGTGTCTTGCCCATGTCTTGACCATGAAGCAGAGAGCGTCCCCGTGCACGTTTGTTTCTGTTGGTGTTGCGAACCCTTATTTTTATTATTTTCCTTACGGACATCCCTGGTCCAATTCGATGATGGGTGGCAAAATATGCTTCCGATTTGGCCCATGTAATATATACAAGTGAGAGGGGCACAGAGTCCATGGTACAATGTGTGGAGTAGAGTAAACTCACAAACCCCAGCACTGGGCCTCTGTGCTCAGCTTTCAGAAAGAGGATGCTGTACAGGTGGTACGGTGTCCCACAGGGGGCTGAAAGCAGTAGCATGCGATGGACCACGCACAGGCTACTTGACAGTGCATTTTCCCGTGGCAGCCAGGGATGCTTGACGTACCAGGCCTTATGGCAGCATCCACCTCTGTAGGATCAGCCCGCCCGTTGGTCGCCCACACATTCTCCATTGTGGACTGCGGACCCGCACATTTCTGCACGTCACCAAACCGCACTCTTTCCTTCTGCTTTATGCACGGGATTGTTGTATGGCATTGCCACTGCCGAAGGGCTGTTGTGGATGTCTTTGGTTCGGACTCATACGATTCAAGGCAGTGAGGGTTGTGAAGGGCATGTGCTGGCGCCCTTGATCCATCTGTCATTATGAAAGTGGGCTTCCATGCTAACGAACTAGGGGTGGGCAAACGGGGGGATAGTTTTTCCTGAACTACTTAGCCGTGATTCTATCTTGTGGAGGGAGGGACACATTGACCACTATGAGCGTTGTGCGGTCCATGGCGGCGCTCCCGTGAGCTGGCTACCCTGCAGTGCTTATGGCTGTCCGATTAGTTCATTGCCGGCGTTTCTGGCGTGCGCGACGTTTGCTGTTTTCAGTGCCACCCCTTTCCTTGTTTCTTTGCCCTGTTGCTTATGACGAGTGATGTTGCCCTCTCTCTGCTGCAATGAGGTCACTCTGCACTCCATTCTCACAGACCTTTTTGCGAAAGGCGCTTACGGCTCTTGACAAGCTTTTCTTTCAGTCTTGTGACCTGCATTTGCTGCATGTTGTGCTGACGCCGTCTCAAACAACACCGCACACGTGGCAGTTCACACGTCACCATACGGGGCCTGTGGCACCACCCCCTTAGGGGAAGGGATTGGCGGTTTGGTGACAGTGTACCCATGGTAGGATGCAATAGGACATGCAGCCTCCAGCCCTGCCTACGGCTGTTCATAGCTGTTTGAAAAAGACGCATAATTGCTGTTTGCACTGAAAAGGCTGATATGGGTCAGTAGAAAACATTCGGTGGAATGAGGATTCAGCCCTTTGTTTGCCCATGCGACCAAGTATCTCAAAAATGTGCAATTGTGTATGGCTTTGAGGATGCGTGTGCGGTTGTTCCTTACCAAGCTTCATCAACCTCATTGATTTGACCAATGAGTCAACAACTGGTCTGAAACGTTGTGCTAGGGAGGTCAGCCGTAGCCCGGTGATGACAACCAATAAGAGTGGCTCTCAACCACCCGCAAGCCAAGTTGCAACCACAACCAGTAATCGCCGAAGCCAGCTGTGCCCGTCCACAGCCACTGACAGCCACCGTCAAACGCCCCAGAGCCATTCCACCGCATCCCCACCAACCCCTCCCCTGCCCTGCACCCCAAGAGACGGAGGGTGGGGGTAAAACAGGGAGTGAAGTGGTGAATGGGGTGGGGGGGGGGGGAAGGCTGACAACAGCCAGTCCTGCTGCCCCTGCCCCCTGGTACTGCCATTGGGCTGCTTCAGGGGTGCCAAAGGGATAGGGTCAGCACGGCAGGGGGGAAGGGGAAGGAACAGCATGGACTCCATAACTACCATGCAGGAAAATGCTGAAGCTTGATGGGGCAACGCCACAAGCAAAATGGGGATGCAGCTCACCACTGATGTGTAATGCTTGGCAAGCCAGACCCCTTGGCCCTGTGCGTCAAATTCCCACATTGGCGACTTCCCACGCAGATATGAATATGTTCCAAACTTCACAGTCTGATTCCGCTGAATGTGAAGCCTGTCACCGCTGGCAGAGGATGGGACACTGAAGGGGCAGGACGCAGCTACCCCCACTAACCACTCATCACCTGACACAAGGCAACAGTGGCGCACCAGAATGTCTGTCCCACAGGGCCTTGTCAGGACAAGACCCAAGGGAAAGCAACGCAGCTCATTGCGGATGCAAAGCTCATAGTCCATGTGCTGCACGGCTCAGCATCAACCGCCACCAGTTTGGTGGATTCTCTCCCGAAAACTCGAACAAGTGCGTCTTACCGGATGTATGAAACGGCCTATTGTTTTTGGCCTTTGTGGTTCACCTCCCCCCCCCCCAACGTCTAAGATACCTCACACAGCCTAGTCTACACACCTCTCCACAAAGGCACCCTGGCTGGCCCTTTGTCCTCCCCACTGAAAAGCGTCAGAGCACACAACATGCACAATGCACCACACAACAACAGCGTCATGCCAGCGGTAGTGTTCGGCACATGTTCTTGACAGTGTCCACCAATTCCTGTTTCACGTTTCCATCAGCCCCCCCCCCCCCCCCAAACGTACTGTCGCCCCTCAAGACACCGCTGTTGCATTGTCATCGGCTGTGCACCTGCTCTGCCTGCCCTGGCCTTCGCACAGTGGCAGCGGCAGACCAGGCGGCGTGCGCGGCCCGTGTGGATGTGCTGTGGGCCCTCCTTGCAGCACGCTTTGCCCATCCGTACACATACTCCCCGAAGCCCTTCACGGACGCCGCAGCACGCGGCGATGCGACGATCGTGCAGTGCTATTTAGAGGCCTTGGGCACTGCGGAAGATCAGCACTTCGCGCTGGTGCGCATGCGCGCCGGCGGTGCTGGCGGCTGCCGCGTACGGCCACACGCAGCTTGTGCAGCTGATGCTCACAGAAGTGTGCAGGCGCTTGGGTCCTCCGGCAGCCTCCCTCTTCGCAGAATCGGTGGACGCAGCCGCACCGGCGCCGCACCGTGACCTCATACGCACCGGGGCACCCCAGCGGCCCCGGTGACAGGCAGTTGAGTGACGACGGCAGTGATGACTGAGTTTTAACCGACAGCGATTAATGGCCGACGCTTCCCGGGGGTTGTGGGGCACGGGGGGGCCGCCGGGACCGGACCCTTTACGCCCCCCCCCCCCCCCTCCCTGCCGGGTTTTGGCCCGGAAGTGCCGGACCATGGGCGCCGAAGGCGCCCTAAGGAAATTTTGCTTGACTTAGTAGAGGGTGAAAAATTGGGTTTTTGCCCCATGTGTCTATACTCAAAATACTCAGTTTTTTAAGGAGAACCCAATAGTGGATGAAAACCAAATTGGACCAAATATGCATACCACTCCTGTGCAGAGGTATGTCAGAGATGGGCCCTACCCTAGTGGTAAAGCAGTGCCCTGCAGCTTGAAAGTCCTGGGTTTAAACCCCAGTGGTGTCAATCTGCAGGACCATAGGCAGGACCAGGGATACCATGGGAAATTTTTTTTTGCTTTTTTTTTTTGACTTTATCCTCTTTGTTTGGGACCCCCGAGAATGCACGATTTCTGCCCACTTGTGGGCCTCCCAGAAGGCAGGGTTTAGGCATCCAATTCTGATTTTGTCCCCCTTGGTGATGTAGCATTATCGCCCACTTGTGGGCCCCACCTATTCTGATTTTGTCCCCCTCTCTTTGGGGATCCCCGAGAATGCAGGGGTGATGTAGCATTTCCGCCCACTTGTGGGCCCCACCTATTTTGATTTTGTCCCCCTCTCTTTGGGGATCCCCGAGAATGCAGGGGTGATGTAGCATTTCCGCCCACTTGTGGGCCCCACCTATTTTGATTTTGTCCCCCTCTCTTTGGGGATCCCCGAGAATGCAGGGAAGCGAGCAAGGGACAAAAAGCGGCTAGACGCTCTTCTCGAGGGCGGAAGGAAAAGAGCGCGTCCGACAAGCGATGAGTCCAGCGATGATGAGGACTACTTTGATCGTCCCTTGGACAAGCGCCATTAGGCCGGCATTCTTCACCTCCGTTATCTCCACCACTTCCATCACCCATGTTTTGGGACCCTGAGGAGGAGCACCCCACGAAGGGCACGCGACGCGTTCCTGCACACGATGTGCCACTTGTGTACGTGCGCTCGTTGTGGGCACGTAGTGCACGGAGGGAGCGTTTTTTTTTCGGGAAAGACGTAGTGCGCGCGTTGCAAACAACCCCCTCCCCCCCTTGCTCCTCCAACGGGTTTCGGAACATACATCAACTCTGCCCTAAAAACAAGCATGGTTCGGCCTGGGTGGGGCGCCACTAGCAATAGTGGCCGGGAATGGACTCGGGGGTGCTATGCCCTTAAACAAAAGTACCACCTACCATGCCCCCCCCCCCCCCTTGTTTCAAAAAATTTTCTCCAACATACATGCTTCGAAGTGATTACCGCGTTGAGGCGGTCATCTTATGCCATGTTTGTCAGGCTATGAAGCCTCCCCCCCCCCCCCCTTCTTGGCAGCCCCCCTCCCCCCCCCCCAGACCCAGCCCCCCCCCCGCCCTGAAAATGGTCCGAGAGTGGGAGGGAGTCGGCGTATGGCCCGTCGCTACGGCCCCCCCGTGTTGTGGGGATTAACGGACCGTTGTTGTACTTCTTTTATTTTCAGTGTTACAGACAGCCCTGACCCCAGGCCCCCCTGGTCGCGAACTCGACCGAAACTCAATCATCAAAGCTTCCCCTCTGCCCCGGAGGCTGCCGCAGGGCTGTCAGCGGGCGTCCATCGGCTGCCTCGGCGCCATCATGGCCCATTCCGCGCGGTCGCACGCGACTGCTGTGACCTCAAATAGCTGACTTCCGCCACTGATCCGTGAGAAGTGTATTCGTCGTTGTATATTGTGGACGCTCTCGGGAGGGAGTTATGTGGAATGGCTGTCCAAATAGAATAGCTTGACAACGGCAGTGGACCTGGATTCGGTATAGCTCTGCTGCACAAGAGGGACAAGGGGAGCACTGTGCAGACACACCCCCAAGAGTGGGCGGCCCATGAGGCACAAGAACTCTGATTCCATCAACTGGTTTTCGCAGTCGCCTATGAATGGGTCTGCTGGGGCGTCAACTGAAAGGCAGGGCATGAATGCGAGCGTTGTGGCCGAAGGGGTGTCGAGTTGCCCAAGCAACGCCATGCCAAGAGCATCCAAACTTGGGGCCTGCTGCTTCTTGAACTGCGGAGGTCCAAACCGATTTACAGCAAATCGGTGTCTTCTTGTTCAAGCCCGGCTGCCGGGCACATCGCGCTCTGTCCCTTGCAATCAAGGGTTTGTGGGCCTTGGCAGGCTGGTGATGCGTTGTGCCCCCCCCCCCCCCCACCGTGTCCAACGAACACTTCCGATCGGACTGTGTTTTTTGAGGATCTAATTAATTAGGCACCTAATTAGGTACCGGGCTCCAGAACCGCGGTTTCAGACTAACGGTTTGGGGAAATGAGGGGCTGCTGTGAAGTTTCTTGCAGTAATGGTGGGCAAATTTGTAAAGCAGGTTGTGAGGGAATGGTGTCCCTCAACTACAGGACCTCTACTGCCATGACTCATTCTCTGCTTGCTCCTGGAGGTGCTATACAGGCGGTACCACCATTTCTGCACGTGCCTAGAACAAGAAGGGCCCCAAGCCTGGGGAGCATGTTCATTTTTTCCGCATGAAGCGGGACTGCAACAAGGGCTTCTACTCTCAAAAGTGCTAATTGGAGGCCTCCATCGCATTGTGCTTTTGAGTGGGCTGAGTAATATGTGTCTAGGGATGTGTTACCGCCGTTTCACAATATTGTCGCGTGCACCGAATGGTGTGTCCAACGAGCACTCCTGTTCGGACTGTACTTTTTAAGGACAAAATTGTTCGGTGGACACCCGGGGGGGGGAGGGGGTGCAAAAACGTGCGATCCCCTTTCTTTTTTCCCCGTATATTCTTCATCATTCCCGACGTGCTACTGTGAGCAGTGGGTTAGGCATTCCTCTCACTCACAGAACGACCTCTCACCCTTGTCCTCAATTCCCTCTTCTCCCTTCTTTTCTGTTCCATTTTTTGTGACGTGAGTTGGTGTCAATTGGCTCAACAGCGGTTTGGGGCGGACACACAGTTTCATACCCAGAGACCCAGACTTCATGGTATTGGGGGCATCATTATTGGTTGGTGCCACGTACCCCCCCCCCCTTGTATAAGCTACGCCCTTGTCCAAGCTACAGTAGGCGTAGGGACCGTATTAATTTGGTACCTAATTTTAATTCGGCACCAAATGTAGTGCAGCCATGAGGTGTGTGGGGAATGGCCGATGTCTTTGATGGAAAGTTGTATTTTACAAGAGACCACATGCAAGACAATTTCATTCCCAAGAAATTGAAGTTGCGTCAGCCCAAACCAGCCCCTAAACCTCGGGCAAAGGCATCTCCAAAGACATCTTCAAGTGGTGAGCATGTGCAGTTGTTCCGCATGGTGTATGATCGCAAGAAGGGCAAGAAGAGAAGCCGAACATTTGTAGGCTTCTCACAGTAGGCATAGGGACCGTATTAATTTGGCACTTTGGCGTAGCTTATACAAGGGGGGGGGGGGTATTTAGGAGGTTGGGTATACAACCTCGCGCAATTTTCACCCCTTTCCTCCCATTTTCACCTATTTTCATCTATTTTCATAATTTTGCGCCCCTTCCTATCCTTTGTGGATGGATATTGGATGATGATGGATGGGGAATCACTGGACGGCTGATGCATTCACCATGTAGCAAGGGTTTGTGTCTTTTGGGGCTGCAAGTGAGACAGCTCGGAATTTGATCAGGTCCCCTATGGTAATCCTACATGGAGGTCCCACAAAGAGTGCCACGTCAGCTGTTGTTTGTGGGGTGGTTTGTGCCTTGTTGCATAAGGCATGCACTTCCGGGCCCCCACTTGAAAAAAGATTTTTTGGAAATCAACTTCAGGTGGAATCGGCTTGGTTAAGAACACAGCGCCCTTCAGTGTTGCTTTGGACCTCTGATCCTCCATCAGCATCTTTTTCTTCATGGTACCTTGGTTTGAGGTAATCATGAAAAAATGTCTTAAACAACAAGCAGGAGAGACTTGATAAATTTGAAGTGTCTCAACCAAGTGCCATGCAGTGCCAATCACGGGCCTCAAACCACCCTTCAACTCCTGCGGTGCCATTGGCATGCCCTTCAGTGCTAATCAAGGGCTTTGAGGTGGCCATCATGCATCCTACAGTGTGTTGCCAGAGGGCCATACATTGTGAATCAAGCGCCTTGTGGTACAGTGGTTCACTGGTTGCTACTTGATTTCCGATGATTATCATTATATGGCCCATAATTTGTGTGATTTGAATGGCAATACGGTTCCTGTGTGCGTGACTATCGCTTGTTGGGCTGTGATTAGTACTGCAAGACGCTAGATTTACACTGCAGGTTCTTGATTTGCAACGCCCTTGATTGGCACTGCAGGGCCCTTGAATGGCACAGCAGGGGCTGATCGGCGCCACATGGCCCGTGATTGGTCCCCATTTTCAGCAGTCAAGCAGGAGTGGCCCCTGGGGAGGGCATCAAAACCATTACCGAGTGAACCCACAACCTTTTGCCTCCTCTCTGCAAGGAAGATGGGTAGGTGTCAGGGATGGTTGTTTACAGTCTCAGACAGTGAGTCTGAAGGGCCAGAACAATCTCGCACAATTGTCGATGGAACTGGACAGTTTGAAAAAAAGAATAATCAATGGAAATCAAGGGCCCTCTGGTGCCAGTTAAGGGCTTTACGGTGCCCATCAAGTGCTCTGCACTGTCGATTCAGGGCCGCACACTTCCAATACTTTGTCCTTCCTTTTTTTGGCTTCTTCACACCAAACCCTTGATAGCACCTAGATGTCCCGCACTCAAACCAAGTTTTATCCACAGAACTTGGAAACAAATAGAGAGGATTAAGAAAAAGGCAAAGGCAATTGCAGTACGCAGCCCCACTGCAGCTACTGAATGTAGTACTGGCAAGTGCAAAGGAGGTAGATGTAATCAGTGCGCTAATTTGCACAGCAATTGAGCCGAGACAGAACTCCTTCTTTGCACCCCTACCAAACACACCATGGGGGCACAGAGAGGCACGCATGACACAATTGGGGAAATCAAACACAGTGGGACAGCCATCTTGGACACAGGACACAGGGTGGGGGGTCATCATGCTGAACTACTGTGAATCGTTGCGATACATAGAAGCTTGGTGGGATTATATGTCCCAGAAGGCCAAAAGAATGTACCTTGCAGACAGCAAAGGGATGGTGCCAAAGGGGAAGGGAGTTTGTGTGGCACCATGATTTAGACATCCGCATGAAGCCACAATTGGCATGGGATGAATGGGCAGCATAGTGGACAGGGTGTGGAGAAAAGCGAACACAACCGCACTACATCACACCCACCACCATGTACAGACAGGGGTGCACAGCTATGTGGCAAGCTGACTCGATACCCACCAATGACAGTACAGCGAATGTACTTTGAAGCCATCAGCTCCCCGAGAGAGGCGCCACAGAAGTAACACAGTCAGAACGGATGATTGGGTGACACATCAAAATAGACACACAATGGTACACAAAAACCATAGGAGAGAAATATCAGATGATGCCAGCAGGCATGGCACTCACTGAGTGCATATGCAAGGGGTAAATCGGGTATGTAGTGAAGACAGGAGATCCGCCAGTTTGGTCTGGAGCATACTGGCTGTGTGGGACCCTGGGCTGCTCTTTGATCTGGGCTATTGCCTGAGAGCTCACTTGGAACTTGGCATGCCTACTGGGTCTCTTGTTGCCATTCTTGCATTATGTATGAGCTGACGAAAGTTGGGTGGACAAGTTGCAGAATTGGCACAGGTACTTATGAAGGAGAATAATCCGCTGGGGATGAAATAAGATGCAACGAAGCAGCAAAGGAAGGTTTTGTGGTTTTCTCCTGCGACACAACTCTCATTTGTTGTGGCTGCTTGCTGCATGGTTTTGAGCACATGGTTTTAAGTTAATTGGAACAAGCATGCAGAGTTCTGTAAGATTGGTGCAAATCTTGTTGGTTGGAGTCTTGACTTACAATCATAAGCTCCCCACGCCTTACTTTTACTACCTGTTGTATCACCACGTATGCACAGAGTGCATGACATGCCCACTGGCAATGTTTTCCAGAATGGTGCCCCCCCCCCCCCCCCTGGCAACACCCAATCTGCACATGACTGCAGGAGTGCAGCCCATTTGTGCATAAGAATGGACTGGGGATGGCGAAAAGTCCACATTTGGCTTGGAGCCTGTGCCGGTCAGGTGTAAGCACAGGCTTGTCGAAGCAAAGGGACCCCATCTGACCGTCGGTTTCCCTGGTCCGGGGCCGTGCTTTGGCAGGGGGGGGGGGGGGCGTAATGATGTTCAGCATGTGCCGCTCTCTCTGTTCCTCTTCCGCCAGACTGTTTGCAGCTGTGTGACCCGTGCACAAGCAGTGAAGCACACGACATTGGGCCTGCCCGATAATCCTGTGCGCCGTGTCTGCCATGCTCCACGCATCACTCCTGCGTCTAAGCTCTTGGGGCAGCCTGCGGCCGAAATGGCTGAAAGGTAAGACGATCCCTGGGCCCCCGACGGCATGGCGAAAGCTGCTCCGGAAGAAGGATCGCCAGAAGCGGATCGAACATGAGAGGGCGGTCAACTGGAAGCTGGGCATCGACGTGCCCAGCGATTACGAGCACCCGGAAGAGACCATTGAAACGCCCAAGTGGCTGCGCACCCTCCGGCGGCAGAAGGCCTACACGCGGCTGACCCCAGTGACAGAGAGCGAGCACTTGTACGTGGACTATGTGAAAAAGTACGTCGAGAGCCCGAAGGATTTGGGGGACTCAAACGACGTGCGAACGATCTGGGCGGAGGTGGAGGATGAGCACGATGTCATCCTCGCGTCGAAAGTGCTGAACTCTGCCTCGCATCACGGGGCAAAGCTTGATGCCGCGCTGTTCACAGTCTGCATCGACGCCTGCTTGCGGACGGACTGTCTGGAGGTGGCGCGGTTTCTAGTGGACAACTTCAAGATTCTGGGTTTCCACGGCGTTGAGTTCCATGACATCGTGCGAGTCCACGAAGCGACGCCGGAGATGGAGTCGAAGTTGATCGAGGCGGCCCCGGAGCCGATCCGGGAGTACATGGCGTTGGTGGAGACGGAGGTGGCCAAGCGGCTCGGCAAGCCACACACGGAGGCGGAGGACGGCCTCACTGGCGAAGCCGAGGCGCAGGGGTAGAGCTGCACCGCCTGCACGTCCTTCACGAACACGTCGTGGTAGGATCATTTCTCTGAGCTTCTGGAGTTCTGCGAGTGCAGTGGGAGACCCCTGGGGCATGGCTCAGACAGCCCGACTGTTGTTCCAATTCCTTTGCTTCCCCCTTGAACCCCCCATCGGAAGGAGGGGGGCGGTGCACAGAATGGGACATGGCTTGACCCAGACAATAGGGACTGTGCCTGAGTGCGCAAAGCGGCGGCGTAAGGCGAGGGAGGGTACCAGGGCACTGGCAGCCCGGGGGGCTCTGAAGATGCGATTGTGGGGCGTGGACAGAGTCCGTACGGCTTTCAGAGGCAGTTCTATTGCCGGCTTTGCTTTGGGCGAAGGGCGCCGATGCTTTCCACGGTGGCATTTCCTCATCGAAGGACCTGTACACAGGAGCCCACGAGGCCATCACGTGATGGAAGTGTGTGTTGCGTGGTGTGAGCAGTGGCCCAGCGGGCTGGGGGCGAGGGCGGATGCACCCACGGCTGAATGGGAGTACATATGTGGGCATGAGGCACTGGGGGGTTCCTCCGTTGCATGTCTCCACATGTTCGGGATGCGCCACAGAGGCCCTCAAGGGACTGGAGATGCATTGAGTGGCAATGGTACGCTCCATTCAGCGGGCGACCAAACGTATTTTTATGTGGTCATTCTTCTTGACAAGGGGTAGGCATAACGGAACCCCATCTTGAACACATTAATGGATGTGGAGGATGAGGATTTGTGCCGCGTGGGTGAAGTTGCCAGTAGCTCCTCTTCTAACCTTCAGAACCAACCATCCCCATTTTCTCCCGTGACCCAAGCCGAATCCTCTACCTCCTCTAACCATGCCCCACAGTTGGTCTTCAGGTATGATATGGATGAGGCGGTGTTGCGAGCAATTGAGAGGGGCGTGTTGCATGAGTGGGCTGTTGTTGAATTCAGGGCCATTTATAGGAAGCATGGTTTGAGTGTGAGAGGGGGGAAGAGTGTGCCGATGGAGCGTGTCAAGGTTCACTTTCAAGGGTTGTAACAACAGTAGGCAATTTATCATTAATTATTATTTATTACTAGCCGTGCCACCAGCGATGGAACATTAGGCTGGTTGAGCGTTGTGTCACTTCATTTGGTGAAAAAAATTGCTTCTGTGCGTCTTGAATTGTGCAGGGTGTCAGGTAGGGTTGGGATGCAATCATGGAACACATGTGGGGGAAGCAACAAATGGTTGAATGATCGAACGCATATGGGGCTAGGAACCAATGGTTGACCAGTTGGGAACCCCTGGGTGAAGGCATTAAGGGCTAGGAAACAATGGTCAAACACATGTAGTACCCGTGGGCTTTTTTGGGAAACTGTGTAACGGAACACCTTTGTTTTTTCTGCGTTAAGGAGCGCCGTGGACACAAGTAGTGGCAGTGACAGTGATAGCTCCGGTGACAGCGAGGGCACAATACCTATATGTAAACGACAGCGCCCGGGTTCTCCAGGAGGGGGCAGAGCTTACCCAAGCCAGTTCAGCTGTGACCGTATAGCCTGTGACACAGGGGCTACATCGGTAGCTAAGTATCCGTTGCTTCATGGCCCCCTCTCCCCCGTTGAGAAATACCCACCCGTGTGTTTCCCCCCGGGGGGTGGGGGGCCTGTCCTGTTGACTTTTCCAATTCCAATTATAAGATTGGATATTGAGGTTCTCCTGTGTGTCTACGAGTTGGACAAGGTGGTGTTATTGGTGCAATGTCGTGTAATTGGAATTTCTCGCATCCAAGGCAGTATGCTGCACACTGTATCATGCAGAACACTCAGTCTTTTGCCACGGATATCCATCATTTTGACAGTAGCCAGCTGGTGCAGTTGTCAATTTCCAACGTTCAGCAGGGTTTGTCGCCCATTCGTACACGAAAAAGTACGAAAAAGTGCGAATCAGAGGAGAACCGGGAATTACGAATAGGTACGAAAATGTACGAAAATGTACGAATAGTGGGAATGATGGATATGACGATTTTGCCGATTTGAACTGCCGACTCACTGTCTCAAGCTCACTTGGGGTCTTCAGTGCCCTCTGGTTTCTTGGTTTTTGGGATTCTGGGACACCTGATGAGAAGGGGGTGGGGGTGCGTTTGAATATACCCTGTTGTATGTTTCAACCAACACCATGACCTTAGCCATGAAGAGTCAGTGAGCACGGTGTCAATTGACATTGTGTTCTTTGTAGGTCTCCGGCGTGCGAAGCAGGCTGATATAAAGAACATTTTCAGCCCCCTGTCTATTGTGCAGTCCTTGTGCAACACTCATGACTAGTAGTGGAGGAAAGGTTCACCAAGGAATAGACGCAAGCACTTGCAGTTGTAAATTACCAAACCGGTGCCAGACCATGCCTGTGTGCCGTTGAGTGTTCTGTTTGTGTGCCAAGGTACGATTTTGGGCTCGGCAGGTCACCTGGACTTGGCTTTTTTGTTCAGTACGAAAATGTACGAAAATGTACGAATATGTACGAAAATGTACGAATATGTATGAATGACGTTTTTTCTCAAAAGTACGAATCAGTGACAAACCCTGCGTTCAGAGGGCAGTGAGGGTGCATCAGAAGGTGATAGTGATGGGACTGAGTGCAGCCAAACCTGCCGCCAAGTGTGCAACCAAGCCTGCAGCGAAGCCTGCGGCTGGAGAGCCCATTCCAGTGACCGCTGTTGAGCAGGTCCAGTAGGTGCAGCAAGGTCAAGTACTCGCGCCAGAAAAAGTGGCACACGGTGCCTGTCTCTCCAGAGACCTGGACACACATCCCAACAAACGAGTCATTTCCCACTCATTTTGCAGATTGTATGTGCGCATGGATGCATGTCTTGCTTTGTGTCAAAGGTCCCTTGTGTTCCCCCGGGGGGGGGGGGGGGGCATCACTTCAGCGATATTCCTACGGGGTTGTGGGGAAGCCGTTGTGTGCAGCTGGGTATTTCTCAAGGGGGTTGGGGGGGGTAGCACCGGTATGGGAGGGATGCAGGGGGCAGAAGCAGCATCTGTGAGCACAATTGTCCCCCTCTCAACCACTAAGAGTACCAAAAGTACATTTTGCCAGAGGCTTGGGGCAAGCAAAGATTTTATTCCTAAAAGCTGAAACAGAGTGTGCTTACGGAAGTAGCCATCAGCACACTTATTCAGCTATTATGGCAACTCCCCTCCCCACCCACCTATTACCTATTACACCCTGCTCCACCAGTATACACCGCCCCCCCTTGACTCTGCCATTCATGTACAATCCTGTTGCCACCCTGGGGATTGCACGGGGAGGTTGGTGCTCAAGCATCATTCCGTGGCTGCAGAAGAACACAGTACTACCTTGTCAGACAAGGAACACAAGGTCTAGGTGCTTGGTTGGCGAAATAGTTGTATTGCATGCACTGTGCTTGGGGCGCCCCATAGGGCAGTATTCACGCAGGTCATCATGCAGGTTGCTGTCAGAGTTGAGAAGCTGTGTTCGCACTAGTGGGTAATGGCATACATGGATGATTTGCAAACTGGCATAAAGATTTATGGGGGCAGAATTTATAGCACAAACCTTCATCTAGTGCTCACCCAGTGCAGAGTTCTGGATGTCGGCAACTACATGAATCCTGGTTTTGGCCCTGTCCTGCAAGTTACCGGGTTTTCACCCCATTGCTTCTCATGGAGGGTTGCATGGTCTCCATAGTTTGTATTGTTGTCTACATTGACTCAAAGGACATTTTCACTCACCCACCAAATTGCGCTGGCAACAAGAGGACTGCCAAGCAGCTCAATCAAGACTGGGTGGGTTTCCATTCTAGTGAGATTTACTGCATGCGCACGCAGTGCGCATGCGATGCGTACACAGTCCGCAAGCAGTGCATAATCCCAAGAAAGGCAATGCAGAGGAGATGGGTTACGCTGCACTTGGTAGTGGAGGGCAACAATGGGATAGACGAGGTGGGCTGAAGAGTAGGAAGAGAGGCCCTGCTCTGCTTGTCTGAAAGACCACAAGCAATTCTCTCCGACGTCCAACCCTTCGGGCGCCATCCGTACATCTGATGAAGTCTTGCGAACAACACCGCCTTCGCCTTCAAGTCTAGGACCTACTCCAAGGGCTGGCCCTGATGCAGCTCTATCAGGCCACTTCTGGGCAACATCAAGGTCATCCTCTTATTCCTGCTGTCCTTGCTGTTCGAATGCTCTGTATTGGTCGCCGTCTTGGCATGCCTGCTATGATGCACTTGAACAACAAGAAGCATTGCTCTGAGGCACGGCCCCATCACTCAGTGGACCAGGGCCACATACCGAGGCGCGGTGAAAGACACCAGTCGGGAAAGACACACAAGCCCGTTTTTCTTTTGCTTCTGAGATTTAGAGACACACTTCATCTCCGCTGTTTTGTTGCGTGTACAACCTTTTCCCTGTATTTCGGGGCTTTTGTGTGCGGTTGCTTGCTTTTCTCAGCAATCCAGAAGTTCAAGGGACATGGCTTTTTTCCGAGTCAGTGCACAAAGTGATCCACTCATGCCTTGCCGCACCCCAAGTGGCTTTATGGATCCCTCATGAGATCCATGTAGTTCCGCTTCACCCCAACGCAGTGCTATCCCTGCAGAAGGCACACGAAAAGGTACATTTTTGTTTTCTCCAGCGGGGGAGTGGCCTCAGCCCTGGGGCATTGCATTTAGTGGAGCATCTCCAGCGATATTTCGCCTTCCTGCACGGATGGGGGATGGGTATCGGGTTGTATTTTATCGCTTTTGGCCGTTAGGCGTGGCTGTTTGATGAGCGTCGCCACCGTGTGATGCTGTCCTCCTACACTGTCTAACCTCTGGTCCGGGATCGTCTCAGCGGCACACTTGGACACAGGATGCACCCAGCAAAAAGAACAAGATGATACGTGTCATTTTTCACGAGGACCGTCCGTCCAATGGTCGGGCTCCGGACATTTTTGCAGCTTCGTCTCCATGCCACCTGAAACACGTTGGTACATACCAGATCAAGTGAATTTCGTGAACTCATCTGCAGTTACTCTGCCTCTTTGTTGCAGGGGTCATGCAGTGAACACCGAGCGCCAATGTCCATCGACCCCATCATTGTAGGCACCTTGTGCCTTCTGGTGCTAGCAGTGCTGGCCATGGCTCTCATCTTTTCAATTTACAGAGCATTTTGCACTTTGCAGCGCAACGTTCGGTGCCGCTATGGCAGCTTCTATGGTATGTTGGTCTTGCACACAGTGGGTTTGGGCTGGCCGTCATCTGGGCAGTTGAACTGAAGCCCCTCTGGAGACACATTCTTTTTGGGGTGACATGTCATGTGAGGGGGATTCATTATCTGGGAGGACAATTTACTGACTGCCTGTGTGTGTGTGCTGTCGCCATGGACCCTTCTACCAGCCAAGCTAACGCACCAAGTAATATATGGAGGGATACGTGATTTGCCCGGAGGATTTAGTCCTTCTTTGTTGGTCCTTGGTACGGTACTCTTGGCTAAGATCTCCTATGTTCGTGTTTGATGGGTGTTGCTCCTGCACTGCGGACTCGTGCTGCCCTTTTCCACCACCCAATCCGTGCATGGATGTGGGGTTTGATTTGAAGTGGTGTCTTTACCAATTGCTGCTGATGTTGCTTGACAGTGACTGTGCTGCGCGTTGCTGCGAGTGGCAACTATTCTGTTGAAGAGCAAAAGCGGGCTTGGGAAGGTTGTTCCCTCCCGCCTCGGCCCCCCCACCCACAGGAGCCCACCAGTGACAGGCACTAGATGGGGGGCAGCGGGGCTAGGTCCCCTTACATGTAAACTTCAAACAATGCCCACGACACGCCGATCATAGGGAGGGGGTGTATGGAGGACTTTTCTTGCAGATGTTGGTTCGCCACATGACATGAGGTTGGGGTGGTCGGGTGGTATGCCCCCCAGCAGAAAGCATTGTACCGACGAGCTGATGCAAGACGACAGTGGCACAGCAGCATGTCTATCGTGGCGGCACAAGGGTCACAGCAAACAGCCCAGGCCTACGGTGTGGTGGCTCACATTCCTTGCGTTGGGGTGCGTTGCCCACGCACTGCCCCGCACACAGTACGCAGCCCGCACGCCGTGTGTCAGTCCGCAGTGCGGAGCGTTTTCTCCGCAAACTCCCGCGCCATACCAATTATTTTCAACGGCCTTTTTTGTGGCCCAAAACCCGACCCCCTAACCCCCGCCCCCACCCCAACCCCCAGCCCCGTGTTGGCCCAGGCCATTGACCTCGCGAGAGGCGGAGGGGCGGCGCGTAGTAGAGTCTCGTTAGATTGCACGTGCTCAGGCCAGAGCCCACGCGCAGCCTCGCCTGCAGCCCCTGCCCGCCGCCCATCCTGCACTCCGTTAGGGATGACGACGACGTTCTTCTGCCGCGTGACCGACACGATCACTGCGATCCCCAGCGCCGTCGCAGATCTGGTCCAGCGCGCATTTTGGTGCATGGCGGACCGTGTGCGCCGCGCTTTTTGGCGCGTGTTCGATGTGGTGACCGACTGCGTGGGGCGCGCGTTCGGAAGCCTCTGCCGGGGACTGGACCGGGCGGAGGCCCGTCTGGACGACGCGCTGCATTGGGGGCAGCAGCTGTTCCAAAAGAAGAAAGAGGAAGAGTACGAGTCGGACCTCGACGAGGAGGAGCTGTTGAGGCAGTACCGGAGGGCGAAGGCAGGAGTCGAAACGTTGAAGGTGGGCACAGGGGGTCCGGAAGGGGGGGGTAGGAGCGCTGTTCTCTGCGGGGCCCGGCCGACAGCGCTGCGGCCACTGCTCCGGCAGGATGATGCCAATCTTGGTGTACAGTGCGGGCCCCCATCAACAGGGTGCCATCGGGGGACATGGATAGACGTCCCGTGAACAAACCCAACGGCTTGAGCTGACGGAGCCTGTTGCCGTACAGGCGAGGCGCTCACCTCCATCAATATGGCTCCTCGCTGAGAGGGGTCCGATGGGGGTATGGCACCGAGCCCATGGGCTCCTAAATACGACGCCGCCCCTTCTCTAGTCCCCTCTGATCGCCGCGGCCACTGCAGGGCTTCTGCTGCCTCCCGACCGTACCAAGGACACGTTCCTGTTCATCGTTGTGCACTGCTGGGCCATACCCAGTGCAGTGCACGGCTTCGTTGTGGTGGTTTTGCTAAGGTTTACGGACGTCACTTCACCTCCGATACTCGGCCTTACGCCTCGAAGTCCACAAAGGGGATGGGCTCAGAAGCACCCAACAGAAAAGCAGCAAACAGGAACAGATACCACAGAGTACCACCAGCCAAGCAGTCAAATCCCAGGCGCATTTGGGACCGGCCCCCGAGATGCCCGGCCTGCATCAGCGGCATTCCCCCTCCAAAGAGACTTCGGTCGGTCGAGCGATCAGAGCACATGCCTCCTGCACAGACGGTCCCAGCCCGGCCAGGATCCTTGCAAGTTTGGTGGCAGTTTCTTTTGAAAACAGATGAACAGATACAGCCGCGGACTAATGGCTTTGTCTTTGGGTGACTCCGTGTTTGTAGCCTCAAAATACCTGTAAACACGACTGCAAGTTTTCTCCTCCTACATTCGAATTGTGCATCAAGGGCTAGTGTTCCCCAAGCCCCGGCCCACTGTTTATGACGAAGGTGGTGGTTGTTGATGCTGTTGCCACTCTTGCTACTGTTGTTGTTGTTGTTGTTGTTGTTGTTGTTGTTGTTGTTGTTGTTGTTGTTGTTGTTGTTGTTGTTGTTGTTGTTGTTGTTGTTGTTGTTGTTGTTGTTGTTGTTGTTGTTGTTGTTGTTGTTGTTGTTGTTGTTGTTGTTGTCGTCGTTGCTGTCGTCACGTCATCGATGTTTCATAACTCTCGGTACCTCTATTGTTATGCTGCAGGACTTCGATATGCAGCATTATGTGGGGCGGGGGTCGTTCTCAAAAGTGTACCTTGTCCAAGAAAAGAGCACCTCCAAATTATTTGCGATGAAGGTCATGCGGAAACGGGAAATCATCTCCAAGTCATTGGCCAATCACGTCAACAGAGAGAAGGCCATTCTGGACCGCCTGGACGCCCCCTTCATAGTGAAGGCCCGGTGTGTCTCCCTGTGCACTGAAGGTTGCGGCGACGTCCGGACAGCATCCCCCGTTGCGTGCGTCAAAGGTCGCAACTGGGGCCCGGGGGAGCTGGGGGCGAAAGGAACGTGCCCCGCCCTAATGGCGGATGTTTTCATTCACCGTCCTGCACACCCCATCCCCAGGACATGACAATTCTGGTATTTGATGCGGCATGTGTCGCGGCCAACAGTCGCATGAGGCCGTGTGCGGGAAGCACGTCTGTCCAAAAAGGGTTTATGTAACGACGCACCGTACTATCAGTCTGTCACGACGCGTCGTGGCAGGCGTCGCATTATGACGCGTCGTAATATAGTTTGCCGACACTGTGCACAATTTGTGAACATTGTGCGCATAGTAAATCATACGTTTAGCCAAGTATAGTCTGTGACACTGTGCGTAGGCAGTGTACAACGCGCACATGGTGTAGACACGAGGAGACAATGAGGACAGGGAGAGCGTGATTCCCGCGGCATCTGTCGAACAAGCGCTTTGCTGGCGTAGTGCAAGCGCTGAGGTGTTCTGCAGTGCGGCATCCACAAGCACGTGCATGGCACCCACGCAGAAGACGCAGCGCTTATGGAGGCACATGCCTGCCCCCCCCCCCCCCCCTCCGTCTGCGCCAACATCAGCCCTGAGGACCATTCCAAGAACTGTTCCCAGTCTTGATACATTCTTCAACTCTTTTTCACAAATTTTTGATTGACAATTGCCTGGACTTTGATCCAACATTCTTCGTCGCACGCAGCCCCCCCCCCCCCCCTCTGGCAACAGAATGTAAAGGAAGGGAGCATACCTGAAATGCACCGGACACACGCGTCACGGTGCCCTCCGGGTTGGAGGCCAGGCCCGCCTCCCGTGGAAGCGATGGGGCCGGCCCTGTCTTCGGTAACCAATGCGTGAGTGGTTCGAGGCCCAGTGTGGCGAAATGATTTTGCCAGCGGGTAGTTCGGAAAATGGTTACACAGGTGACGGCAATGTAGCATACCGGAAATACACCACGCACACACGCCACAGAACGCGGGTTCGAGCCCCGGTCAGTCTGCCATGGAGCCGTTGCTTTACTTTTGGTGCTGGGAAATTGGGGGTGACCCCTACATGGCACGCCTAACCCGCACAATGGGACGGGGAAGAGCGGACCCAGACAGGCGAAGAAGCATTTGATAGCCACTAACCATGGCGACATTCGGCCCTCGTCTGAGGTATGCTGCAGTGCAGCAAGTCAAACAATGAACTGAGGTTTGTGGCGATGACCATATGCCTGTGACACGGGGGTATATGAGAGCTCTGTATCCGTTGCTTTATGGCCCTCCCAACAGAATACCCTCCCCCATCCCTGTCCCGGTCTCTCTTTATGCGTCTCTGGCGTTGACATGTTGGCACTGGGGCTTTGACCGGCTACTGCTCTTGTGCTGCAGGTGCGGCTTCCAGAACGACGCCCGGCTCTTTTTGCTGCTGGAGTTCTGTGGCGGGGGCAGCCTCACAATGCACCAGCGCCTTGCTCCAGACCGCAAGTTTGCAGAGCCCGTGGCGCAGTTCTACAGCGCAGAGGCCCTTCTAGCCCTCGAATATCTGCACTCCAAACACGTATGCGATAGAAGTCTCAGATCCAGTTTTGGCTTGAGGACTGTGGACGGCAATCGGTAGGAACAAGGGATGGTGGTGACAACCGCCTGCAAGCCCCAAGTGTGAGCGCATGGGCGAGGCGGGAGGTAAGTACCGCGTCAATCGTTGGCATAAGGAGCCTGTACACGCCCAAGCACACTACCACCACCGCCAACCCTTCGGGCTCTACTATGTGATCACCCAGCGTTTTGGACGCTACTTGTCACATGTCGAGAATGCGCGAACCGCATATCTCCGGTTTGCTCTCGGGCATTGCCACGTCTGGCACTGCCCTCCAAGATCACCGAAGTGGTCTTCCAGGACAAGGGTCCTTCAGCCTTGGGGAGCAACGTCTGTTCATTGTTCAGACCGGGCACAAGAGACTGTACCGAGAACTGACAAGAAAGTGGAGCGCGCTCTCCATTTTGTTGTCCCTCTACTGGCTTCTCTCAGCTACAGCAGGTGTCGGGTGGAAAGTGGGACCGAACTGTACGCCAACTATAAAGGTAAAACAAGGAAGTTGTGGTGCTCAAATTGCAGAGTAGGTCCTTAGATCGAAGTTGCGGGGCATGCGTTTGTCAATGGCGTGTCTGTTTACCGCCTCAAGTCTGTGCTTGAGCGTTATTTGGACCCCCCCCCCCCCCCCGGGGGTTGTGTGCCCTAGCCCCACATGCCCCACACACGGTGTTGTTTCCGCTGCAGTAGGCGCAGGGAATGTACCAACTTGGGACTGCTCTGGGGCTTGGGTGAGGGGAGGGGGGGTAGAAGTAGGCGCAGGAAGTGCCCATGGTATCACATCGTTCCCAGGGCCTCTGCCCACAGGAGTGGCATACGTTATGGCGTTTTGCAAGACGGGAGCAGCACGAGACTTCCTTGGGCCCGAGGGTTATCTGGGCCTGGACGTTGGCTGTGAAGAATGGCACTTGCCTGAGGAACATTGCCTTTCATGGATTTCTCGGCAAGGTGCAGCCGGAGGGCAGCCCAGCCCGCGCACAGTGGGGGCCAACGGTGGGTCCACCGGGGTCCCCGGGGCGAAAAAAATGATTTTTTCCAAAATTGTTCCTCGACCACTTGGGATGCTCAAACAAGTGTTTTTAGGCCGTTTTGAGCCCGTGGTGGCGCGGTTTGGGCCATGGAAAATCCTCTGGGATTAGGTGACGGCCAGAGTGGCCAGAGGGCGTCTGCCGGAGGGATGTAGGGCCAGCGGGTCTGGCATTTCTTGTGGCAGGTCGTGTACAGGGACCTGAAGATGGACAATCTTTTGCTGAAGGAGGACGGGCATTTGTGTCTGGCAGATTTTAATTTGGCGCGGATGATGAACCACAAGGCCACGTCCGCCACATACTGCGGCACATGTATGCGTGTTTGCATTGCAGGTTGGGCGTGGGGTGCCATCGTGGCTGAGTAAAGTGTCCCGGTTGGTACTTCTGGGTGTACATATTGGTTCGGGTCCTCAGGAGGAATTGTCTACATCGGTTGCCCACAGCCGGTGGGAAAAGGTATCTTTGGTGGGCGAGAGTGGGACAATTGTTCCTCTGCTCACAGGTGCTGCATCTGCCCGTCCAAAGTCAGTGTTGGTGTTGGCCACACCCCATGCCATCAGACATTCAGTAAACGCATTCTAAGATCGCAACTGTTTTGGATTATGCTTTTTGGTTAAAGGCCTTCGTTTCACCGGCATCCCTTTCGATCTACCCTTGTCCCATCTCAATTCTTTTAGACAGTTGCATGTGCGTTTGTGCTAAGTTTTTTGACTCCGTCTAACAATCAGAAATGTGCAAAAATATTGGGCAGAGTGTGTAGTGTACAGTGTGTGCGCAGTGTGTATTATGTGCGGTATGCGGAGTGTGCACTCCGCAATGCGCTAGATACGCTAGATGCACAGTGTACACGAGTGCACGGTGTACAATATGCTCCGTGGTGCAGTGTGCCGTGTTCAAACTGTCCGGACTGTGCAGTGACCCCCCCCCCCCCACACACACACCGGCCCTTGTGCAGTGCACTACATGGCGCCTGAAGTGGTGGCGGAGGACGCGTACAGTCACAACGTCGACTTGTGGAGCCTGGGGGTTGTGATCTTCGAAATGCTGTCTGCCGAGTTGCCCTTTGACGCCAGCACTAAAGGTGCCTGACCCCTGCATACTCCATCCATTGCCTGGGCCTGGGCCTCCGCACAGCGTGTGGCGTTGGTGCCGGGGCTTTCTGCCGTGCCGGGTGCCACACGACGCAGCAGGCGGCGGGCGGGGGGGGGGAGGGGGGTACTACCGTCTGTCACATGGCACACGGCGTTGGGTGGGGCTATGGGGCCATCGACGGGCCTCAGTTGGCAAGTGGTCGTGTGTTGCCCCCCCCCCCCTCCCCTTGTGGCTCTGTCTGCGGAAGCTTGTCCCGCTCGGCAGTGCCCTGTCGCCTCTGAGATGGCGTGGCAAGCTCAGGCGATCCTGGGTGGAAGGGGTGTACAAACACAAGCCACGGCCGCTGTGGCCGCCCTCCCCCCCCCCCCACTCTGCGCGATGCACCCTTACAGGCGCTGCAGCCAGAGGTCTCCCGCTCTCTCATGCTCGACAGCCAGCGATCTGGCGAAGCCCGCACTCTCCCCCAGGCTCGGCAGCTAGCGGTCTGGCGGAGCCCTCACTCACCCTAGGCTGGGCAGCCAGCGATCTGGCGGGGCCCTCACTCACCCCCCTGAACCAAGGGACTACTGACTTTTTATTATTTGCCTGCTAGTATTACCTACCTGTCTACCTGCACAATGGTGTGTATTGCATAGCCAGTACTGTATCCCCGTGTCCCCTCCCCTCCCACCGTCTGCTGCACGTCTGCAGGTGCGCCACTTCATGTGTCAAAGGGAGCGGGAACCCTAAAGGTGCCCCGCACAGGTGGTCCTCCCCTCTGCCCCCTGCCCCCTGCCCCTGCCCCTCACACACCTCCCTTCCTTGGCAGCGCCAGTGGGCCGTCCCACGGCTGCCCTCCTACCCTCCACCCTCCCCCGGGAGCGCCAGTGGGCGATCCCACGGCTGCGCTCCACCTTCCCCCCTCTCCTGCGGCGCCTGTGGGCGATCCCACGGCTGCAATCCACCCCCCCCTCTCTTCCCCTGCAGCGCCGGTGGGCGATCCCACGGCTGCACTCCTTCCCCCTCTCTTCCCCTGCAGCGCCGGTGGGCGATCCCACGGCTGCGCTCCCCCCCCCCCCCCCCCACAACCCGCCCCATTACACCGCCGGCCGAGTGGTCGAGCGGTCAACCCCATGAGCTGCTGAGTGGCAGTCGCGGGTTCGAATCCCTTCCTTCCCCTCGTGCCCCAAACTTAGGTAATACAGTATAGGTAGCTGTACTACACCCCCTACTACTACATGCCCCTGCCCCTGCCCCTACCCCCAGGCTCGGCAGCTAGCAGTCTGGCGGAGCCCTCACTCACCCCGGGCTAGGCAGCCAGCGATCTGGCGGGGCCCTCACTCACCCCCCTGAACCAAGGGACTACCCCAATACGGCAGGGGTGAGGTAGCCAATTTGCCCACTTGTGGGCCACTTCTGATTTTGCCCCCCGCTCTGAAGCGGTGGGGCTCCCCGATACGGCAGGGGTGAGGTAGCCAATTTGCCCACTTGTGGGCCACTTCTGATTTTGCCCCCCGCTCTGCAGCGGTGGGGCTCCCCGATACGGCAGGGGTGAGGTAGCCAATTTGCCCACTTGTGGGCCACTTCTGATTTTGCCCCCCGCTCTGAAGCGGTGGGGCTCCCCGATACGGCAGGGGTGAGGTAGCCAATTTGCCCACTTGTGGGCCACTTCTGATTTTGCCCCCCGCTCTGAAGCGGTGGGGCTCCCCGATACGGCAGGGGTGAGGTAGCCAATTTGCCCACTTGTGGGCCACTTCTGATTTTGCCCCCCGCTCTGCAGCGGTGGGGCTCCCCGATACGGCAGGGGTGAGGTAGCCAATTTGCCCACTTGTGGGCCACTTCTGATTTTGCCCCCCGCTCTGCAGCGGTGGGGCTCCCCGATACGGCAGGGGTGAGGTAGCCAATTTGCCCACTTGTGGGCCACTTCTGATTTTGCCCCCCGCTCTGAAGCGGTGGGGCTCCCCGATACGGCAGGGGTGAGGTAGCCAATTTGCCCACTTGTGGGCCACTTCTGATTTTGCCCCCCGCTCTGAAGCGGTGGGGCTCCCCGATACGGCAGGGGTGAGGTAGCCAATTTGCCCACTTGTGGGCCACTTCTGATTTTGCCCCCCGCTCTGAAGCGGTGGGGATCCCCGATACGGCAGGGGTGAGGTAGCCAATTTGCCCACTTGTGGGCCACTTCTGATTTTGCCCCCCGCTCTGCAGCGGTGGGGCTCCCCGATACGGCAGGGGTGAGGTAGCCAATTTGCCCACTTGTGGGCCACTTCTGATTTTGCCCCCCGCTGTGAAGCGGTGGGGATCCCCGATACGGCAGGGGTGAGGTAGCCAATTTGCCCACTTGTGGGCCACTTCTGATTTTGCCCCCCGCTCTGAAGCGGTGGGGCTCCCCGATACGGCAGGGGTGAGGTAGCCAATTTGCCCACTTGTGGGCCACTTCTGATTTTGCCCCCCGCTCTGAAGCGGTGGGGCTCCCCGATACGGCAGGGGTGAGGTAGCCAATTTGCCCACTTGTGGGCCACTTCTGATTTTGCCCCCCGCTCTGAAGCGGTGGGGCTCCCCGATACGGCAGGGGTGAGGTAGCCAATTTGCCCACTTGTGGGCCACTTCTGATTTTGCCCCCCGCTCTGAAGCGGTGGGGCTCCCCGATACGGCAGGGGTGAGGTAGCCAATTTGCCCACTTGTGGGCCACTTCTGATTTTGCCCCCCGCTCTGCAGCGGTGGGGCTCCCCGATACGGCAGGGGTGAGGTAGCCAATTTGCCCACTTGTGGGCCACTTCTGATTTTGCCCCCCGCTCTGCAGCGGTGGGGATCCCCGATACGGCAGGGGTGAGGTAGCCAATTTGCCCACTTGTGGGCCACTTCTGATTTTGCCCCCCGCTCTGCAGCGCTGGGGCTCCCCGATACGGCAGGGGTGAGGTAGCCAATTTGCCCACTTGTGGGCCACTTCTGATTTTGCCCCCCGCTCTGAAGCGGTGGGGCTCCCCGATACGGCAGGGGTGAGGTAGCCAATTTGCCCACTTGTGGGCCACTTCTGATTTTGCCCCCCGCTCTGAAGCGGTGGGGCTCCCCGATACGGCAGGGGTGAGGTAGCCAATTTGCCCACTTGTGGGCCACTTCTGATTTTGCCCCCCGCTCTGAAGCGGTGGGGCTCCCCGATACGGCAGGGGTGAGGTAGCCAATTTGCCCACTTGTGGGCCACTTCTGATTTTGCCCCCCGCTCTGCAGCGGTGGGGCTCCCCGATACGGCAGGGGTGAGGTAGCCAATTTGCCCACTTGTGGGCCACTTCTGATTTTGCCCCCCGCTCTGAAGCGGTGGGGCTCCCCGATACGGCAGGGGTGAGGTAGCCAATTTGCCCACTTGTGGGCCACTTCTGATTTTGCCCCCCGCTCTGCAGCGGTGGGGCTCCCCGATACGGCAGGGGTGAGGTAGCCAATTTGCCCATTTGTGGGCCACTTCTGATTTTGCCCCCCGCTCTGAAGCGGTGGGGCTCCCCGATACGGCAGGGGTGAGGTAGCCAATTTGCCCACTTGTGGGCCACTTCTGATTTTGCCCCCCGCTCTGAAGCGGTGGGGCTCCCCTATACGGCAGGGGTGAGGTAGCCAATTTGCCCACTTGTGGGCCACTTCTGATTTTGCCCCCCGCTCTGCAGCGGTGGGGCTCCCCGATACGGCAGGGGTGAGGTAGCCAATTTGCCCACTTGTGGGCCACTTCTGATTTTGCCCCCCGCTCTGAAGCGGTGGGGCTCCCCGATACGGCAGGGGTGAGGTAGCCAATTTGCCCACTTGTGGGCCACTTCTGATTTTGCCCCCCGCTCTGAAGCGGTGGGGATCCCCGATACGGCAGGGGTGAGGTAGCCAATTTGCCCACTTGTGGGCCACTTCTGATTTTGCCCCCCGCTCTGCAGCGGTGGGGCTCCCCGATACGGCAGGGGTGAGGTAGCCAATTTGCCCACTTGTGGGCCACTTCTGATTTTGCCCCCCGCTCTGAAGCGGTGGGGCTCCCCGATACGGCAGGGGTGAGGTAGCCAATTTGCCCACTTGTGGGCCACTTCTGATTTTGCCCCCCGCTCTGCAGCGGTGGGGCTCCCCGATACGGCAGGGGTGAGGTAGCCAATTTGCCCATTTGTGGGCCACTTCTGATTTTGCCCCCCGCTCTGAAGCGGTGGGGCTCCCCGATACGGCAGGGGTGAGGTAGCCAATTTGCCCACTTGTGGGCCACTTCTGATTTTGCCCCCCGCTCTGCAGCGGTGGGGCTCCCCGATACGGCAGGGGTGAGGTAGCCAATTTGCCCACTTGTGGGCCACTTCTGATTTTGCCCCCCGCTCTGAAGCGGTGGGGCTCCCCGATACGGCAGGGGTGAGGTAGCCAATTTGCCCACTTGTGGGCCACTTCTGATTTTGCCCCCCGCTCTGAAGCGGTGGGGCTCCCCGATACGGCAGGGGTGAGGTAGCCAATTTGCCCACTTGTGGGCCACTTCTGATTTTGCCCCCCGCTATGCAGCGGTGGGGCTCCCCGATACGGCAGGGGTGAGGTAGCCAATTTGCCCACTTGTGGGCCACTTCTGATTTTGCCCCCCGCTCTGAAGCGGTGGGGATCCCCGATACGGCAGGGGTGAGGTAGCCAATTTGCCCACTTGTGGGCCACTTCTGATTTTGCCCCCCGCTCTGCAGCGGTGGGGCTCCCCGATACGGCAGGGGTGAGGTAGCCAATTTGCCCACTTGTGGGCCACTTCTGATTTTGCCCCCCGCTCTGCAGCGGTGGGGCTCCCCGATACGGCAGGGGTGAGGTAGCCAATTTGCCCACTTGTGGGCCACTTCTGATTTTGCCCCCCGCTATGCAGCGGTGGGGATCCCCGATACGGCAGGGGTGAGGTAGCCAATTTGCCCACTTGTGGGCCACTTCTGATTTTGCCCCCCGCTCTGAAGCGGTGGGGCTCCCCAATACGGCAGGGGTGAGGTAGCCAATTTGCCCACTTGTGGGCCACTTCTGATTTTGCCCCCCGCTATGCAGCGGTGGGGCTCCCCGATACGGCAGGGGTGAGGTAGCCAATTTGCCCACTTGTGGGCCACTTCTGATTTTGCCCCCCGCTCTGAAGCGGTGGGGATCCCCGATACGGCAGGGGTGAGGTAGCCAATTTGCCCACTTGTGGGCCACTTCTGATTTTGCCCCCCGCTCTGCAGCGGTGGGGCTCCCCGATACGGCAGGGGTGAGGTAGCCAATTTGCCCACTTGTGGGCCACTTCTGATTTTGCCCCCCGCTCTGAAGCGGTGGGGCTCCCCGATACGGCAAGGGTGAGGTAGCCAATTTGCCCACTTGTGGGCCACTTCTGATTTTGCCCCCCGCTCTGCAGCGGTGGGGCTCCCCGATACGGCAGGGGTGAGGTAGCCAATTTGCCCACTTGTGGGCCACTTCTGATTTTGCCCCCCGCTCTGAAGCGGTGGGGCTCCCCGATACGGCAAGGGTGAGGTAGGCAATTTGCCCACTTGTGGGCCACTTCTGATTTTGCCCCCCGCTCTGAAGCGGTGGGGCTCCCCGATACGGCCGGGGTGAGGTAGCCAATTTGCCCACTTGTGGGCCACTTCTGATTTTGCCCCCCGCTCTGCAGCGGTGGGGCTCCCCGATACGGCAGGGGTGAGGTAGCCAATTTGCCCACTTGTGGGCCACTTCTGATTTTGCCCCCCGCTCTGAAGCGGTGGGGCTCCCCGATACGGCAGGGGTGAGGTAGCCAATTTGCCCACTTGTGGGCCACTTCTGATTTTGCCCCCCGCTCTGAAGCGGTGGGGCTCCCCGATACGGCAGGGGTGAGGTAGCCAATTTGCCCACTTGTGGGCCACTTCTGATTTTGCCCCCCGCTATGCAGCGGTGGGGCTCCCCGATACGGCAGGGGTGAGGTAGCCAATTTGCCCACTTGTGGGCCACTTCTGATTTTGCCCCCCGCTCTGAAGCGGTGGGGATCCCCGATACGGCAAGGGTGAGGTAGCCAATTTGCCCACTTGTGGGCCACTTCTGATTTTGCCCCCCGCTCTGCAGCGGTGGGGCTCCCCGATACGGCAGGGGTGAGGTAGCCAATTTGCCCACTTGTGGGCCACTTCTGATTTTGCCCCCCGCTCTGCAGCGGTGGGGCTCCCCGATACGGCAGGGGTGAGGTAGCCAATTTGCCCACTTGTGGGCCACTTCTGATTTTGCCCCCCGCTGTGAAGCGGTGGGGATCCCCGATACGGCAGGGGTGAGGTAGCCAATTTGCCCACTTGTGGGCCACTTCTGATTTTGCCCCCCGCTCTGAAGCGGTGGGGCTCCCCAATACGGCAGGGGTGAGGTAGCCAATTTGCCCACTTGTGGGCCACTTCTGATTTTGCCCCCCGCTCTGAAGCGGTGGGGCTCCCCGATACGGCAGGGGTGAGGTAGCCAATTTGCCCACTTGTGGGCCACTTCTGATTTTGCCCCCCGCTCTGAAGCGGTGGGGCTCCCCGATACGGCAGGGGTGAGGTAGCCAATTTGCCCACTTGTGGGCCACTTCTGATTTTGCCCCCCGCTCTGAAGCGGTGGGGCTCCCCGACACGGCAGGGGTGAGGTAGCCAATTTGCCCACTTGTGGGCCACTTCTGATTTTGCCCCCCGCTCTGAAGCGGTGGGGCTCCCCGATACGGCAGGGGTGAGGTAGCCAATTTGCCCACTTGTGGGCCACTTCTGATTTTGCCCCCCGCTCTGCAGCGGTGGGGCTCCCCGATACGGCAGGGGTGAGGTAGCCAATTTGCCCACTTGTGGGCCACTTCTGATTTTGCCCCCCGCTCTGCAGCGGTGGGGATCCCCGATACGGCAGGGGTGAGGTAGCCAATTTGCCCACTTGTGGGCCACTTCTGATTTTGCCCCCCGCTCTGAAGCGGTGGGGCTCCCCAATACGGCAGGGGTGAGGTAGCCAATTTGCCCACTTGTGGGCCACTTCTGATTTTGCCCCCCGCTGTGAAGCGGTGGGGCTCCCCGATACGGCAGGGGTGAGGTAGCCAATTTGCCCACTTGTGGGCCACTTCTGATTTTGCCCCCCGCTCTGAAGCGGTGGGGCTCCCCGATACGGCAGGGGTGAGGTAGCCAATTTGCCCACTTGTGGGCCACTTCTGATTTTGCCCCCCGCTCTGAAGCGGTGGGGCTCCCCTATACGGCAGGGGTGAGGTAGCCAATTTGCCCACTTGTGGGCCACTTCTGATTTTGCCCCCCGCTCTGCAGCGGTGGGGCTCCCCGATACGGCAGGGGTGAGGTAGCCAATTTGCCCACTTGTGGGCCACTTCTGATTTTGCCCCCCGCTCTGAAGCGGTGGGGCTCCCCGATACGGCAGGGGTGAGGTAGCCAATTTGCCCACTTGTGGGCCACTTCTGATTTTGCCCCCCGCTCTGCAGCGGTGGGGCTCCCCGATACGGCAGGGGTGAGGTAGCCAATTTGCCCACTTGTGGGCCACTTCTGATTTTGCCCCCCGCTCTGAAGCGGTGGGGCTCCCCGATACGGCAGGGGTGAGGTAGCCAATTTGCCCACTTGTGGGCCACTTCTGATTTTGCCCCCCGCTCTGAAGCGGTGGGGCTCCCCGATACGGCAGGGGTGAGGTAGCCAATTTGCCCACTTGTGGGCCACTTCTGATTTTGCCCCCCGCTCTGAAGCGGTGGGGCTCCCCGATACGGCAGGGGTGAGGTAGCCAATTTGCCCACTTGTGGGCCACTTCTGATTTTGCCCCCCGCTCTGCAGCGGTGGGGCTCCCCGATACGGCAGGGGTGAGGTAGCCAATTTGCCCACTTGTGGGCCACTTCTGATTTTGCCCCCCGCTCTGAAGCGGTGGGGATCCCCGATACGGCAGGGGTGAGGTAGCCAATTTGCCCACTTGTGGGCCACTTCTGATTTTGCCCCCCGCTCTGAAGCGGTGGGGCTCCCCGATACGGCAGGGGTGAGGTAGCCAATTTGCCCAACTTGTGGGCCACTTCTGATTTTGCCCCCCCGCTCTGCAGCGGTGGGGCTCCCCGATACGGCAGGGGTGAGGTAGCCAATTTGCCCACTTGTGGGCCACTTCTGATTTTGCCCCCCGCTCTGAAGCGGTGGGGCTCCCCGATACGGCAGGGGTGAGGTAGCCAATTTGCCCACTTGTGGGCCACTTCTGATTTTGCCCCCCGCTCTGAAGCGGTGGGGCTCCCCGATACGGCAAGGGTGAGGTAGCCAATTTGCCCACTTGTGGGCCACTTCTGATTTTGCCCCCCGCTCTGAAGCGGTGGGGATCCCCGATACGGCAGGGGTGAGGTAGCCAATTTGCCCACTTGTGGGCCACTTCTGATTTTGCCCCCCGCTCTGAAGCGGTGGGGCTCCCCGATACGGCAGGGGTGAGGTAGCCAATTTGCCCACTTGTGGGCCACTTCTGATTTTGCCCCCCGCTGTGAAGCGGTGGGGCTCCCCGATACGGCAGGGGTGAGGTAGCCAATTTGCCCACTTGTGGGCCACTTCTGATTTTGCCCCCCGCTCTGCAGCGGTGGGGCTCCCCGATACGGCAGGGGTGAGGTAGCCAATTTGCCCACTTGTGGGCCACTTCTGATTTTGCCCCCCGCTCTGAAGCGGTGGGGCTCCCCGATACGGCAGGGGTGAGGTAGCCAATTTGCCCACTTGTGGGCCACTTCTGATTTTGCCCCCCGCTCTGCAGCGGGCGGGCTCCCCGATACGGCAGGGGTGAGGTAGCCAATTTGCCCACTTGTGGGCCACTTCTGATTTTGCCCCCCGCTCTGAAGCGGTGGGGCTCCCCGATACGGCAGGGGTGAGGTAGCCAATTTGCCCACTTGTGGGCCACTTCTGATTTTGCCCCCCGCTCTGAAGCGGTGGGGCTCCCCGATACGGCAGGGGTGAGGTAGCCAATTTGCCCACTTGTGGGCCACTTCTGATTTTGCCCCCCGCTCTGAAGCGGTGGGGCTCCCCGATACGGCAGGGGTGAGGTAGCCAATTTGCCCACTTGTGGGCCACTTCTGATTTTGCCCCCCGCTCTGAAGCGGTGGGGCTCCCCGATACGGCAGGGGTGAGGTAGCCAATTTGCCCACTTGTGGGCCACTTCTGATTTTGCCCCCCGCTCTGAAGCGGTGGGGCTCCCCGATACGGCAGGGGTGAGGTAGCCAATTTGCCCACTTGTGGGCCACTTCTGATTTTGCCCCCCGCTCTGAAGCGGTGGGGATCCCCGATACGGCAGGGGTGAGGTAGCCAATTTGCCCACTTGTGGGCCACTTCTGATTTTGCCCCCCGCTGTGAAGCGGTGGGGCTCCCCGATACGGCAGGGGTGAGGTAGCCAATTTGCCCACTTGTGGGCCACTTCTGATTTTGCCCCCCGCTCTGAAGCGGTGGGGCTCCCCGATACGGCAGGGGTGAGGTAGCCAATTTGCCCACTTGTGGGCCACTTCTGATTTTGCCCCCCGCTCTGCAGCGGTGGGGCTCCCCGATACGGCAGGGGTGAGGTAGCCAATTTGCCCACTTGTGGGCCACTTCTGATTTTGCCCCCCGCTCTGAAGCGGTGGGGCTCCCCGATACGGCAGGGGTGAGGTAGCCAATTTGCCCATTTGTGGGCCACTTCTGATTTTGCCCCCCGCTCTGAAGCGGTGGGGCTCCCCGATACGGCAGGGGTGAGGTAGCCAATTTGCCCACTTGTGGGCCACTTCTGATTTTGCCCCCCGCTCTGAAGCGGTGGGGATCCCCGATACGGCAGGGCTGAGGTAGCCAATTTGCCCACTTGTGGGCCACTTCTGATTTTGCCCCCCGCTCTGAAGCGGTGGGGCTCCCCGATACGGCAGGGGTGAGGTAGCCAATTTGCCCACTTGTGGGCCACTTCTGATTTTGCCCCCCGCTCTGAAGCGGTGGGGCTCCCCGATACGGCAGGGGTGAGGTAGCCAATTTGCCCACTTGTGGGCCACTTCTGATTTTGCCCCCCGCTCTGCAGCGGTGGGGATCCCCGATACGGCAGGGGTGAGGTAGCCAATTTGCCCACTTGTGGGCCACTTCTGATTTTGCCCCCCGCTCTGAAGCGGTGGGGCTCCCCGATACGGCAGGGGTGAGGTAGCCAATTTGCCCACTTGTGGGCCACTTCTGATTTTGCCCCCCGCTCTGAAGCGGTGGGGCTCCCCGATACGGCAGGGGTGAGGTAGCCATTTTGCCCACTTGTGGGCCACTTCTGATTTTGCCCCCCGCTCTGCAGCGGTGGGGCTCCCCGATACGGCAGGGGTGAGGTAGCCAATTTGCCCACTTGTGGGCCACTTCTGATTTTGCCCCCCACTCTGAAGCGGTGGGGCTCCCCGATACGGCAGGGGTGAGGTAGCCAATTTGCCCACTTGTGGGCCACTTCTGATTTTGCCCCCCGCTCTGCAGCGTTGGGGCTCCCCGATACGGCAGGGGTGAGGTAGCCAATTTGCCCACTTGTGGGCCACTTCTGATTTTGCCCCCCGCTGTGAAGCGGTGGGGATCCCCGACACGGCAGGGGTGAGGTAGCCAATTTGCCCACTTGTGGGCCACTTCTGATTTTGCCCCCCGCTCTGAAGCGGTGGGGCTCCCCGACACGGCAGGGGTGAGGTAGCCAATTTGCCCACTTGTGGGCCACTGCTAATTTTGCCCCCCGCTCTGAAGCGGTGGGGATCCCCGATACGGCAGGGGTGAGGTAGCCAATTTGCCCACTTGTGGGCCACTTCTGATTTTGCCCCCCGCTCTGAAGCGGTGGGGCTCCCCGATACGGCAGGGGTGAGGTAGCCAATTTGCCCACTTGTCGGCCACTTCTGATTTTGCCCCCCGCTCTGCAGCGGTGGGGCTCCCCGATACGGCAGGGGTGAGGTAGCCAATTTGCCCACTTGTGGGCCACTTCTGATTTTGCCCCCCGCTCTGAAGCGGTGGGGCTCCCCGATACGGCAGGGGTGAGGTAGCCAATTGGCCCACTTGTGGGCCACTTCTGATTTTGCCCCCCGCTCTGCAGCGGTGGGGCTCCCGGATACGGCAGGGGTGAGGTAGCCAATTTGCCCATTTGTGGGCCACTTCTGATTTTGCCCCCCGCTCTGAAGCGGTGGGGCTCCCCGATACGGCAGGGGTGAGGTAGCCAATTTGCCCACTTGTGGGCCACTTCTGATTTTGCCACCCGCTCTGAAGCGGTGGGGCTCCCCGATACGGCAGGGGTGAGGTAGCCAATTTGCCCACTTGTGGGCCACTTCTGATTTTGCCCCCCGCTCTGAAGCGGTGGGGCTCCCCGATACGGCAGGGGTGAGGTAGCCAATTTGCCCACTTGTGGGCCACTTCTGATTTTGCCCCCCGCTGTGAAGCGGTGGGGCTCCCCGATACGGCAGGGGTGAGGTAGCCAATTTGCCCACTTGTGGGCCACTTCTGATTTTGCCCCCCGCTCTGCAGCGGTGGGGCTCCCCGATACGGCAGGGGTGAGGTAGCCAATTTGCCCACTTGTGGGCCACTTCTGATTTTGCCACCCGCTCTGAAGCGGTGGGGCTCCCCGATACGGCAGGGGTGAGGTAGCCAATTTGCCCACTTGTGGGCCACTTCTGATTTTGCCCCCCGCTCTGAAGCGGTGGGGCTCCCCGATACGGCAGGGGTGAGGTAGCCAATTTGCCCACTTGTGGGCCACTTCTGATTTTGCCCCCCGCTGTGAAGCGGTGGGGCTCCCCGATACGGCAGGGGTGAGGTAGCCAATTTGCCCACTTGTGGGCCACTTCTGATTTTGCCCCCCGCTCTGAAGCGGTGGGGCTCCCCGATACGGCAGGGGTGAGGTAGCCAATTTGCCCACTTGTGGGCCACTTCTGATTTTGCCCCCCGCTCTGCAGCGGTGGGGCTCCCCGATACGGCAGGGGTGAGGTAGCCAATTTGCCCACTTGTGGGCCACTTCTGATTTTGCCCCCCGCTCTGAAGCGGTGGGGCTCCCCGATACGGCAGGGGTGAGGTAGCCAATTTGCCCACTTGTGGGCCACTTCTGATTTTGCCCCCCGCTCTGAAGCGGTGGGGATCCCCGATACGGCAGGGGTGAGGTAGCCAATTTGCCCACTTGTGGGCCACTTCTGATTTTGCCCCCCGCTCTGAAGCGGTGGGGCTCCCCGATACGGCAGGGGTGAGGTAGCCAATTTGCCCACTTGTGGGCCACTTCTGATTTTGCCCCCCGCTCTGAAGCGGTGGGGCTCCCCGATACGGCAGGGGTGAGGTAGCCAATTTGCCCACTTGTGGGCCACTTCTGATTTTGCCCCCCGCTCTGCAGCGGTGGGGATCCCCGATACGGCAGGGGTGAGGTAGCCAATTTGCCCACTTGTGGGCCACTTCTGATTTTGCCCCCCGCTCTGAAGCGGTGGGGCTCCCCGATACGGCAGGGGTGAGGTAGCCAATTTGCCCACTTGTGGGCCACTTCTGATTTTGCCCCCCGCTCTGAAGCGGTGGGGCTCCCCGATACGGCAGGGGTGAGGTAGCCATTTTGCCCACTTGTGGGCCACTTCTGATTTTGCCCCCCGCTCTGCAGCGGTGGGGCTCCCCGATACGGCAGGGGTGAGGTAGCCAATTTGCCCACTTGTGGGCCACTTCTGATTTTGCCCCCCGCTCTGAAGCGGTGGGGCTCCCCGATACGGCAGGGGTGAGGTAGCCAATTTGCCCACTTGTGGGCCACTTCTGATTTTGCCCCCCGCTCTGCAGCGTTGGGGCTCCCCGATACGGCAGGGGTGAGGTAGCCAATTTGCCCACTTGTGGGCCACTTCTGATTTTGCCCCCCGCTCTGAAGCGGTGGGGCTCCCCGATACGGCAGGGGTGAGGTAGCCAATTTGCCCACTTGTGGGCCACTTCTGATTTTGCCCCCCGCTGTGAAGCGGTGGGGCTCCCCGACACGGCAGGGGTGAGGTAGCCAATTTGCCCACTTGTGGGCCACTTCTGATTTTGCCCCCCGCTCTGAAGCGGTGGGGCTCCCCGATACGGCAGGGGTGAGGTAGCCAATTTGCCCACTTGTGGGCCACTTCTGATTTTGCCCCCCGCTGTGCAGCGGTGGGGCTCCCCGATACGGCAGGGGTGAGGTAGCCAATTTGCCCACTTGTGGGCCACTTCTGATTTTGCCCCCCGCTCTGAAGCGGTGGGGCTCCCCGATACGGCAGGGGTGAGGTAGCCAATTTGCCCACTTGTGGGCCACTGCTAATTTTGCCCCCCGCTCTGAAGCGGTGGGGATCCCCGATACGGCAGGGGTGAGGTAGCCAATTTGCCCACTTGTGGGCCACTTCTGATTTTGCCCCCCGCTCTGAAGCGGTGGGGCTCCCCGATACGGCAGGGGTGAGGTAGCCAATTTGCCCACTTGTGGGCCACTTCTGATTTTGCCCCCCGCTCTGCAGCGGTGGGGCTCCCCGATACGGCAGGGGTGAGGTAGCCAATTTGCCCACTTGTGGGCCACTTCTGATTTTGCCCCCCGCTCTGAAGCGGTGGGGCTCCCCGATACGGCAGGGGTGAGGTAGCCAATTGGCCCATTTGTGGGCCACTTCTGATTTTGCCACCCGCTCTGCATCGGTGGGGCTCCCGGATACGGCAGGGGTGAGGTAGCCAATTTGCCCATTTGTGGGCCACTTCTGATTTTGCCCCCCGCTCTGAAGCGGTGGGGCTCCCCGATACGGCAGGGGTGAGGTAGCCAATTTGCCCACTTGTGCTCTGCAGCGGTGGGGCTCCCCGATACGGCAGGGGTGAGGTAGCCAATTTGCCCACTTGTGGGCCACTTCCGATTTTGCCCCCCGCTCTGAAGCGGTGGGGCTCCCCGATACGGCAGGGGTGAGGTAGCTAATTTGCCCACTTGTGGGCCACTTCTGATTTTGCCCCCCGCTCTGAAGCGGTGGGGCTCCCCGATACGGCAGGGGTGAGGTAGCCAATTTGCCCACTTGTGGGCCACTTCTGATTTTGCCCCCCGCTCTGCAGCGGTGGGGCTCCCCGATACGGCAGGGGTGAGGTAGCCAATTTGCCCACTTGTGGGCCACTTCTGATTGTGCCCCCCGCTCTGCAGCGGTGGGGATCCCCGATACGGCAGGGGTGAGGTAGCCAATTTGCCCACTTGTGGGCCACTTCTGATTTTGCCCCCCGCTCTGAAGCGGTGGGGCTCCCCGATACGGCAGGGGTGAGGTAGCCAATTTGCCCACTTGTGGGCCACTTCTGATTTTGCCCCCCGCTCTGCAGCGGTGGGGCTCCCCGATACGGCAGGGGTGAGGTAGCCAATTTGCCCACTTGTGGGCCACTTCTGATTTTGCCCCCCGCTCTGAAGCGGTGGGGCTCCCCGATACGGCAGGGGTGAGGTAGCCAATTTGCCCACTTGTGGGCCACTTCTGATTTTGCCCCCCGCTCTGAAGCGGTGGGGCTCCCCGATACGGCAGGGGTGAGGTAGCCAATTTGCCCACTTGTGGGCCACTTCTAATTTTGCCCCCCGCTCTGAAGCGGTGGGGCTCCCCGATACGGCAGGGGTGAGGTAGCCAATTGGCCCACTTGTGGGCCACTTCTGATTTTGCCCCCCTGCTCTGAAGCGGTGGGGATCCCCGATACGGCAGGGGTGAGGTAGCCAATTTGCCCACTTGTGGGCCACTTCTGATTTTGCCCCCCGCTGTGAAGCGGTGGGGCTCCCCGATACGGCAGGGGTGAGGTAGCCAATTTGCCCACTTGTGGGCCACTTCTGATTTTGCCCCCCGCTCTGAAGCGGTGGGGCTCCCCGATACGGCAGGGGTGAGGTAGCCAATTTGCCCACTTGTGGGCCACTTCTGATTTTGCCCCCCGCTCTGAAGCGGTGGGGCTCCCTGATACGGCAGGGGTGAGGTAGCCAATTTGCCCACTTGTGGGCCACTTCTGATTTTGCCCCCCGCTCTGAAGCGGTGGGGCTCCCCGATACGGCAGGGGTGAGGTAGCCAATTTGCCCACTTGTGGGCCACTTCTGATTTTGCCCCCCGCTCTGAAGCGGTGGGGCTCCCCGATACGGCAGGGGTGAGGTAGCCATTTCGCCCACTTGTGGGCCACTTCTGATTTTGCCCCCCGCTCTGCAGCGGTGGGGCTCCCCGATACGGCAGGGGTGAGGTAGCCAATTTGCCCACTTGTGGGCCACTTCTGATTTTGCCCCCCTGCTCTGAAGCGGTGGGGATCCCCGATACGGCAGGGGTGAGGTAGCCAATTTGCCCACTTGTGGGCCACTTCTGATTTTGCCCCCCGCTGTGAAGCGGTGGGGCTCCCCGATACGGCAGGGGTGAGGTAGCCAATTTGCCCACTTGTGGGCCACTTCTGATTTTGCCCCCCGCTCTGAAGCGGTGGGGCTCCCCGATACGGCAGGGGTGAGGTAGCCAATTTGCCCACTTGTGGGCCACTTCTGATTTTGCCCCCCGCTCTGAAGCGGTGGGGCTCCCCGATACGGCAGGGGTGAGGTAGCCAATTTGCCCACTTGTGGGCCACTTCTGATTTTGCCCCCCGCTCTGAAGCGGTGGGGCTCCCCGATACGGCAGGGGTGAGGTAGCCAATTTGCCCACTTGTGGGCCACTTCTGATTTTGCCCCCCGCTCTGAAGCGGTGGGGCTCCCCGATACGGCAGGGGTGAGGTAGCCAATTTGCCCACTTGTGGGCCACTTCTGATTTTGCCCCCCGCTCTGAAGCGGTGGGGCTCCCCGATACGGCACGGGTGAGGTAGCCAATTTGCCCACTTGTGGGCCACTTCTGATTTTGCCCCCCGCTCTGAAGCGGTGGGGCTCCCCGATACGGCAGGGGTGAGGTAGCCATTTCGCCCACTTGTGGGCCACTTCTGATTTTGCCCCCCGCTCTGCAGCGGTGGGGCTCCCCGATACGGCAGGGGTGAGGTAGCCAATTTGCCCACTTGTGGGCCACTTCTGATTTTGCCCCCCGCTCTGAAGCGGTGGGGCTCCCCGATACGGCAGGGGTGAGGTAGCCAATTTGCCCACTTGTGGGCCACTTCTGATTTTGCCCCCCGCTCTGCAGCGTTGGGGCTCCCCGATACGGCAGGGGTGAGGTAGCCAATTTGCCCACTTGTGGGCCACTTCTGATTTTGCCCCCCGCTGTGAAGCGGTGGGGATCCCCGACACGGCAGGGGTGAGGTAGCTAATTTGCCCACTTGTGGGCCACTTCTGATTTTGCCCCCCGCTGTGAAGCGGTGGGGCTCCCCGATACGGCAGGGGTGAGGTAGCCAATTTGCCCACTTGTGGGCCACTTCTGATTTTGCCCCCCGCTCTGAAGCGGTGGGGCTCCCCGATACGGCAGGGGTGAGGTAGCCAATTTGCCCACTTGTGGGCCACTTCTGATTTTGCCCCCCGCTCTGAAGCGGTGGGGCTCCCCGATACGGCAGGGGTGAGGTAGCCAATTTGCCCACTTGTGGGCCACTTCTGATTTTGCCCCCCGCTCTGAAGCGGTGGGGCTCCCCGATACGGCAGGGGTGAGGTAGCCAATTTGCCCACTTGTGGGCCACTTCTGATTTTGCCCCCCGCTCTGAAGCGGTGGGGCTCCCCGATACGGCAGGGGTGAGGTAGCCAATTTGCCCACTTGTGGGCCACTTCTGATTTTGCCCCCCGCTCTGCAGCGGTGGGGCTCCCCGATACGGCAGGGGTGAGGTAGCCAATTTGCCCATTTGTGGGCCACTTCTGATTTTGCCCCCCGCTCTGAAGCGGTGGGGCTCCCCGATACGGCAGGGGTGAGGTAGCCAATTTGCCCACTTGTGGGCCACTTCTGATTTTGCCCCCCGCTGTGAAGCGGTGGGGCTCCCCAATACGGCAGGGGTGAGGTAGCCAATTTGCCCACTTGTGGGCCACTTCTGATTTTGCCCCCCGCTCTGAAGCGGTGGGGCTCCCCGATACGGCAGGGGTGAGGTAGCCAATTTGCCCACTTGTGGGCCACTTCTGATTTTGCCCCCCGCTCTGCAGCGGTGGGGCTCCCCGATACGGCAGGGGTGAGGTAGCCAATTTGCCCATTTGTGGGCCACTTCTGATTTTGCCCCCCGCTCTGAAGCGGTGGGGCTCCCCGATACGGCACGGGTGAGGTAGCCAATTTGCCCACTTGTGGGCCACTTCTGATTTTGCCCCCCGCTGTGAAGCGGTGGGGCTCCCCGATACGGCAGGGGTGAGGTAGCCAATTTGCCCACTTGTGGGCCACTTCTGATTTTGCCCCCCGCTCTGAAGCGGTGGGGCTCCCCGATACGGCAGGGGTGAGGTAGCCAATTGGCCCACTTGTGGGCCACTTCTGATTTTGCCCCCCGCTCTGAAGCGGTGGGGCTCCCCGATACTGCAGGGGTGAGGTAGCCAATTTGCCCACTTGTGGGCCACTTCTGATTGTGCCCCCCGCTCTGCAGCGGTGGGGCTCCCCGATACGGCAGGGGTGAGGTAGCCAATTTGCCCACCTGTGGGCCACTTCTGATTTTGCCCCCCGCTCTGAAGCGGTGGGGCTCCCCTATACGGCAGGGGTGAGGTAGCCAATTTGCCCACTTGTGGGCCACTTCTGATTTTGCCCCCCGCTCTGAAGCGGTGGGGCTCCCCGATACGGCAGGGGTGAGGTAGCCAATTTGCCCACTTGTGGGCCACTTCTGATTTTGCCCCCCGCTGTGAAGCGGTGGGGCTCCCCGATACGGCAGGGGTGAGGTAGCCAATTTGCCCACTTGTGGGCCACTTCTGATTTTGCCCCCCGCTCTGAAGCGGTGGGGCTCCCCGATACGGCAGGGGTGAGGTAGCCAATTTGCCCACTTGTGGGCCACTTCTGATTTTGCCCCCCGCTCTGCAGCGGTGGGGCTCCCCGATACGGCAGGGGTGAGGTAGCCAATTTGCCCACTTGTGGGCCACTTCTGATTTTGCCCCCCGCTCTGCAGCGGTGGGGCTCCCCGATACGGCAGGGGTGAGGTAGCCAATTTGCCCACTTGTGGGCCACTTCTGATTTTGCCCCCCGCTGTGAAGCGGTGGGGCTCCCCGATACGGCAGGGGTGAGGTAGCCAATTTGCCCACTTGTGGGCCACTTCTGATTTTGCCCCCCGCTCTGAAGCGGTGGGGCTCCCCGATACGGCAGGGGTGAGGTAGCCAATTTGCCCACTTGTGGGCCACTTCTGATTTTGCCCCCCGCTCTGCAGCGGTGGGGCTCCCCGATACGGCAGGGGTGAGGTAGCCAATTTGCCCACTTGTGGGCCACTTCTGATTTTGCCCCCCGCTCTGAAGCGGTGGGGCTCCCCGATACGGCAGGGGTGAGGTAGCCAATTTGCCCACTTGTGGGCCACTTCTGATTTTGCCCCCCGCTCTGAAGCGGTGGGGCTCCCCGATACGGCAGGGGTGAGGTAGCCAATTTGCCCACTTGTGGGCCACTTCTGATTTTGCCCCCCGCTGTGAAGCGGTGGGGCTCCCCGATACGGCAAGGGTGAGGTAGCCAATTTGCCCACTTGTGGGCCACTTCTGATTTTGCCCCCCGCTCTGCAGCGGTGGGGCTCCCCGATACGGCAGGGGTGAGGTAGCCAATTTGCCCACTTGTGGGCCACTTCTGATTTTGCCCCCCGCTCTGCAGCGGTGGGGCTCCCCGATACGGCAGGGGTGAGGTAGCCAATTTGCCCACTTGTGGGCCACTTCTGATTTTGCCCCCCGCTCTGAAGCGGTGGGGCTCCCCGATACGGCAGGGGTGAGGTGGCCAATTTGCCCACTTGTGGGCCACTTCTGATTTTGCCCCCCGCTCTGCAGCGGTGGGGCTCCCCGATACGGCAGGGGTGAGGTAGCCAATTTGCCCACTTGTGGGCCACTTCTGATTTTGCCCCCCGCTCTGAAGCGGTGGGGCTCCCCGATACGGCAGGGTTGAGGTAGCCAATTTGCCCACTTGTGGGCCACTTCTGATTTTGCCCCCCGCTCTGAAGCGGTGGGGCTCCCCGATACGGCAGGGGTGAGGTAGCCAATTTGCCCACTTGTGGGCCACTTCTGATTTTGCCCCCCGCTCTGCAGCGGTGGGGCTCCCCGATACGGCAGGGGTGAGGTAGCCAATTTGCCCACTTGTGGGCCACTTCTGATTTTGCCCCCCGCTCTGCAGCGGTGGGGCTCCCCGATACGGCAGGGGTGAGGTGGCCAATTTGCCCACTTGTGGGCCACTTCTGATTTTGCCCCCCGCTCTGCAGCGGTGGGGCTCCCCGATACGGCAGGGGTGAGGTAGCCAATTTGCCCACTTGTGGGCCACTTCTGATTTTGCCCCCCGCTCTGAAGCGGTGGGGCTCCCCGATACGGCAGGGTTGAGGTAGCCAATTTGCCCACTTGTGGGCCACTTCTGATTTTGCCCCCCGCTCTGAAGCGGTGGGGCTCCCCGATACGGCAGGGGTGAGGTAGCCAACTTGCCCACTTGTGGGCCACTTCTGATTTTGCCCCCCGCTCTGAAGCGGTGGGGCTCCCCGATACGGCAGGGGTGAGGTAGCCAATTTGCCCACTTGTGGGCCACTTCTGATTTTGCCCCCCGCTCTGAAGCGGTGGGGCTCCCTGATACGGCAGGGTTGAGGTAGCCAATTTGCCCACTTGTGGGCCACTTCTGATTTTGCCCCCCGCTCTGCAGCGGTGGGGCTCCCCGATACGGCAGGGGTGAGGTAGCCAATTTGCCCACTTGTGGGCCACTTCTGATTTTGCCCCCCGCTCTGAAGCGGTGGGGCTCCCCGATACGGCAGGGGTGAGGTAGCCAATTTGCCCACTTGTGGGCCACTTCTGATTTTGCCCCCCGCTCTGAAGCGGTGGGGCTCCCCGATACGGCAGGGGTGAGGTAGCCAATTTGCCCACTTGTGGGCCACTTCTGATTTTGCCCCCCGCTCTAAAGCGGTGGGGCTCCCCGATACGGCAGGGGTGAGGTAGCCAATTTGCCCACTTGTGGGCCACTTCTGATTTTGCCCCCCGCTCTGCAGCGGTGGGGCTCCCCGATACGGCAGGGGTGAGGTAGCCAATTTGCCCACTTGTGGGCCACTTCTGATTTTGCCCCCCGCTCTGAAGCGGTGGGGCTCCCCGATACGGCAAGGGTGAGGTAGCCAATTTGCCCACTTGTGGGCCACTTCTGATTTTGCCCCCCGCTCTGCAGCGGTGGGGCTCCCCGATACGGCAGGGGTGAGGTAGCCAATTTGCCCACTTGTGGGCCACTTCTGATTTTGCCACCCGCTCTGAAGCGGTGGGGCTCCCCGATACGGCAGGGGTGAGGTAGCCAATTTGCCCACTTGTGGGCCACTTCTGATTTTGCCCCCCGCTCTGCAGCGGTGGGGCTCCCCGATACGGTAGGGGTGAGGTAGCCAATTTGCCCACTTGTGGGCCACTTCTGATTTTGCCCCCCGCTCTGAAGCGGTGGGGCTCCCCGATACGGCAGGGGTGAGGTAGCCATTTTTCCCACTTGTGGGCCACTTCTGATTTTGCCCCCCGCTCTGAAGCGGTGGGGCTCCCCGATACGGCAGGGGTGAGGTAGCCAATTTGCCCACTTGTGGGCCACTTCTGATTTTGCCCCCCGCTGTGAAGCGGTGGGGCTCCCCGATACGGCAAGGGTGAGGTAGCCAATTTGCCCACTTGTGGGCCACTTCTGATTTTGCCCCCCGCTCTGCAGCGGTGGGGCTCCCCGATACGGCAGGGGTGAGGTAGCCAATTTGCCCACTTGTGGGCCACTTCTGATTTTGCCCCCCGCTCTGCAGCGGTGGGGCTCCCCGATACGGCAGGGGTGAGGTAGCCAATTTGCCCACTTGTGGGCCACTTCTGATTTTGCCCCCCGCTCTGAAGCGGTGGGGCTCCCCGATACGGCAGGGCTGAGGTAGCCAATTTGCCCACTTGTGGGCCACTTCTGATTTTGCCCCCCGCTGTGAAGCGGTGGGGCTCCCCGATACGGCAGGGGTGAGGTAGCCAATTTGCCCACTTGTGGGCCACTTCTGATTTTGCCCCCCGCTTTGCAGCGGTGGGGCTCCCCGATACGGCAGGGGTGAGGTAGCCAATTTGCCCACTTGTGGGCCACTTCTGATTTTGCCCCCCGCTCTGCAGCGGTGGGGCTCCCCGATACGGCAGGGGTGAGGTAGCCAATTTGCCCACTTGTGGGCCACTTCTGATTTTGCCCCCCGCTGTGAAGCGGTGGGGCTCCCCGATACGGCAGGGGTGAGGTAGCCAATTTGCCCACTTGTGGGCCACTTCTGATTTTGCCCCCCGCTCTGAAGCGGTGGGGATCCCCGATACGGCAGGGGTGAGGTAGCCAATTTGCCCACTTGTGGGCCACTTCTGATTTTGCCCCCCGCTCTGCAGCAGTGGGGCTCCCGGATACGGCAGGGGTGAGGTAGCCAATTTGCCCACTTGTGGGCCACTTCTGATTTTGCCCCCCGCTTTGCAGCGGTGGGGCTCCCCGATACGGCAGGGGTGAGGTAGCCAATTTGCCCACTTGTGGGCCACTTCTGATTTTGCCCCCCGCTCTGAAGCGGTGGGGCTCCCCGATACGGCAGGGGTGAGGTAGCTAATTTGCCCACTTGAGGGCCACTTCTGATTTTGCCCTCCGCTCTGCAGCGGTGGGGCTCCCCGATACGGCAGGGGTGAGGTAGCCAATTTGCCCACTTGTGGGCCACTTCTGATTTTGCCCCCCGCTCTGAAGCGGTGGGGCTCCCCGATACGGCAGGGGTGAGGTAGCCAATTTGCCCACTTGTGGGCCACTTGTGATTTTGCCCCCCGCTCTGAAGCGGTGGGGCTCCCCGATACGGCAGGGGTGAGGTAGCCAATTTGCCCACTTGTGGGCCACTTCTGATTTTGCCCCCCGCTCTGCAGCGGTGGGGCTCCCCGATACGGCAGGGGTGAGGTAGCCAATTGGCCCACTTGTGGGCCACTTCTGATTTTGCCCCCCGCTCTGAAGCGGTGGGGCTCCCCGATACGGCAGGGGTGAGGTAGCCAATTTGCCCACTTGTGGGCCACTTCTGATTTTGCCCCCCGCTCTGCAGCGGTGGGGCTCCCCGATACGGCAAGGATTGGTAGCCAATTTGCCCACTTGTGGGCCACTTCTGATTTTGCCCCCCGCTCTGAAGCGGTGGGGCTCCCCGATACGGCAAGGGTGAGGTAGCCAATTTGCCCACTTGTGGGCCACTTCTGATTTTGCCCCCCGCTCTGCAGCGGTGGGGCTCCCCGATACGGCAGGGGTGAGGTAGCCAATTTGCCCACTTGTGGGCCACTTCTGATTTTGCCCCCCGCTCTCAAGCGGTGGGGATCCCCGATACGGCAGGGGTGAGGTAGCCAATTTGCCCACTTGTGGGCCACTTCTGATTTTGCCCCCCGCTCTGAAGCGGTGGGGCTCCCCGATACGGCAGGGGTGAGGTAGCCAATTTGCCCACTTGTGGGCCACTTCTGATTTTGCCCCCCGCTCTCAAGCGGTGGGGATCCCCGATACGGCAGGGGTGAGGTAGCCAATTTGCCCACTTGTGGGCCACTTCTGATTTTGCCCCCCGCTCTGAAGCGGTGGGGCTCCCCGATACGGCAGAGGTGAGGTAGCCAATTTGCCCACTTGTGGGCCACTTCTGATTTTGCCCCCCGCTCTGCAGCGGTGGGGCTCCCCGATACGGCAGGGGTGAGGTAGCCAATTTGCCCACTTGTGGGCCACTTCTGATTTTGCCCCCCGCTCTGCAGCGGTGGGGCTCCCCGATACGGCAGGGGTGAGGTAGCCAATTTGCCCACTTGTGGGCCACTTCTGATTTTGCCCCCCGCTCTGAAGCGGTGGGGCTCCCCGATACGGCAGGGGTGAGGTAGCCAATTGGCCCACTTGTGGGCCACTTCTGATTTTGCCCCCCGCTCTGCAGCGGTGGGGCTCCCCGATACGGCAGGGGTGAGGTAGCCAATTTGCCCACTTGTGGGCCACTTCTGATTTTGCCCCCCTCTCTGAAGCGGTGGGGCTCCCCTATACGGCAGGGGTGAGGTAGCCAATTTGCCCACTTGTGGGCCACTTCTGATTTTGCCCCCCGCTCTGAAGCGGTGGGGCTCCCCGATACGGCAAGGGTGAGGTAGCCAATTTGCCCACTTGTGGGCCACTTCTGATTTTGCCCCCCGCTCTGAAGCGGTGGGGCTCCCCGATACGGCAGGGGTGAGGTAGCCAATTTGCCCACTTGTGGGCCACTTCTGATTTTGCCCGCCGCTCTCAAGCGGTGGGGATCCCCGATACGGCAGGGGTGAGGTAGCCAATTTGCCCACTTGTGGGCCACTTCTGATTTTGCCCCCCGCTCTGAAGCGGTGGGGCTCCCCGATACGGCAGGGGTGAGGTAGCCAATTTGCCCACTTGTGGGCCACTTCTGATTTTGCCCCCCGCTCTCAAGCGGTGGGGATCCCCGATACGGCAGGGGTGAGGTAGCCAATTTGCCCACTTGTGGGCCACTTCTGATTTTGCCCCCCGCTCTGCAGCGGTGGGGCTCCCCGATACGGCAGGGGTGAGGTAGCCAATTTGCCCACTTGTGGGCCACTTCTGATTTTGCCCCCCGCTCTGAAGCGGTGGGGCTCCCCGATACGGCAGGGGTGAGGTAGCCAATTTGCCCACTTGTGGGCCACTTCTGATTTTGCCCCCCGCTCTGAAGCGGTGGGGCTCCCCGATACGGCAGGGGTGAGGTAGCCAATTTGCCCACTTGTGGGCCACTTCTGATTTTGCCCCCCGCTCTGAAGCGGTGGGGCTCCCCGATACGGCAGGGGTGAGGTAGCCAATTTGCCCACTTGTGGGCCACTTCTGATTTTGCCCCCCGCTCTGCAGCGGTGGGGCTCCCCGATACGGCAGGGGTGAGGTAGCCAATTTGCCCACTTGTGGGCGAATTCTGATTTTGCCCCCGCTCTGAAGCGGTGGGGCTCCCCGATACGGCAGGGGTGAGGTAGCCAATTTGCCCGCTTGTGGGCCACTTCTGATTTTGCCCCCCGCTCTGAAGCGGTGGGGCTCCCCGATACGGCAGGGGTGAGGTAGCCAATTTGCCCACTTGTGGGCCACTTCTGATTTTGCCCCCCGCTCTGAAGCGGTGGGGCTCCCCGATACGGCAGGGGTGAGGTAGCCAATTTGCCCACTTGTGGGCCACTTCTGATTTTGCCCCCCGCTCTGCAGCGGTGGGGCTCCCCGATACGGCAGGGGTGAGGTAGCCAATTTGCCCACTTGTGGGCCACTTCTGATTTTGCCCCCCGCTCTGAAGCGGTGGGGCTCCCCGATACGGCAGGGGTGAGGTAGCCAATTTGCCCACTTGTGGGCCACTTCTGATTTTGCCCCCCGCTCTGAAGCGGTGGGGCTCCCCGATACGGCAGGGGTGAGGTAGCCAATTTGCCCACTTGTGGGCCACTTCTGATTTTGCCCCCCGCTCTGCAGCAGTGGGGCTCCCCGATACGGCAGGGGTGAGGTAGCCATTTTGCCCACTTGTGGGCCACTTCTGATTTTGCCCCCCGCTCTGAAGCGGTGGGGCTCCCCGATACGGCAGGGGTGAGGTAGCCAATTTGCCCACTTGTGGGCCACTTCTGATTTTGCCCCCCGCTCTGCAGCGGTGGGGCTCCCCGATACGGCAGGGGTGAGGTAGCCAATTTGCCCACTTGTGGGCCACTTCTGATTTTGCCCCCCGCTCTGCAGCGGTGGGGCTCCCCGATACGGCAGGGGTGAGGTAGCCAATTTGCCCACTTGTGGGCCACTTCTGATTTTGCCCCCCGCTCTGAAGCGCTGGGGATCCCCGATACGGCAGGGGTGAGGTAGCCATTTTGCCCACTTGTGGGCCACTTCTGAATTTGCCCCCCGCTCTAAAGCGGTGGGGCTCCCCGATACGGCAGGGGTGAGGTAGCCAATTTGCCCACTTGTGGGCGACTTCTGATTTTGCCCCCCGCTCTGAAGCGGTGGGGCTCCCCGATACGGCAGGGGTGAGGTAGCCAATTTGCCCACTTGTGGGCCACTTCTGATTTTGCCCCCCGCTCTGAAGCGGTGGGGCTCCCCGATACGGCAGGGGTGAGGTAGCCAATTTGCCCACTTGTGGGCCACTTCTGATTTTGCCCCCCGCTCTGCAGCGGTGGGGCTCCCCGATACGGCAGGGGTGAGGTAGCCAATTTGCCCACTTGTGGGCCACTTCTGATTTTGCCCCCCGCTCTGAAGCGGTGGGGCTCCCCGATACGGCAGGGGTGAGGTAGCCAATTTGCCCACTTGTGGGCCACTTCTGATTTTGCCCCCCGCTCTGAAGCGGTGGGGCTCCCCGATACGGCAGGGGTGAGGTAGCCAATTTGCCCACTTGTGGGCCACTTCTGATTTTGCCCCCCGCTCTGCAGCAGTGGGGCTCCCCGATACGGCAGGGGTGAGGTAGCCATTTTGCCCACTTGTGGGCCACTTCTGATTTTGCCCCCCGCTCTGAAGCGGTGGGGCTCCCCGATACGGCAGGGGTGAGGTAGCCAATTTGCCCACTTGTGGGCCACTTCTGATTTTGCCCCCCGCTCTGCAGCGGTGGGGCTCCCCGATACGGCAGGGGTGAGGTAGCCAATTTGCCCACTTGTGGGCCACTTCTGATTTTGCCCCCCGCTCTGCAGCGGTGGGGCTCCCCGATACGGCAGGGGTGAGGTAGCCAATTTGCCCACTTGTGGGCCACTTCTGATTTTGCCCCCCGCTCTGAAGCGCTGGGGATCCCCGATACGGCAGGGGTGAGGTAGCCAATTTGCCCACTTGTGGGCCACTTCTGATTTTGCCCCCCGCTCTGAAGCGGTGGGGCTCCCCGATACGGCAGGGGTGAGGTAGCCAATTTGCCCACTTGTGGGCCACTTCTGATTTTGCCCCCCGCTCTGCAGCGGTGGGGCTCCCCGATACGGCAGGGGTGAGGTAGCCAATTTGCCCACTTGTGGGCCACTTCTGATTTTGCCCCCCGCTCTGAAGCGGTGGGGCTCCCCGATACGGCAGGGGTGAGGTAGCCAATTTGCCCACTTGTGGGCCACTTCTGATTTTGCCCCCCGCTCTGCAGCGGTGGGGCTCCCCGATACGGCAGGGGTGAGGTAGCCAATTGGCCCACTTGTGGGCCACGTCTGATTTTACCCCCCGCTCTGAAGCGGTGGGGATCCCCGATACGGCAGGGGTGAGGTAGCCAATTTGCCCACTTGTGGGCCACTTCTGATTTTGCCCCCCGCTCTGAAGCGGTGGGGCTCCCCGATACGGCAGGGGTGAGGTAGCCAATTTGCCCACTTGTGGGCCACTTCTGATTTTGCCCCCCGCTCTGCAGCGGTGGGGCTCCCCGATACGGCAGGGGTGAGGTAGCCAATTTGCCCACTTCTGGGCCACTTCTGATTTTGCCCCCCGCTCTGAAGCGGTGGGGCTCCCCGATACGGCAGGGGTGAGGTAGCCAATTTGCCCACTTGTGGGCCACTTCTGATTTTGCCCCCCGCTCTGCAGCGGTGGGGCTCCCCGATACGGCAGGGGTGAGGTAGCCAATTTGCCCACTTGTGGGCCACTTCTGATTTTGCCCCCCGCCCTGAAGCGGTGGGGCTCCCCGATACGGCAGGGGTGAGGTAGCCAATTTGCCCACTTGTGGGCCACTTCTGATTTTGCCCCCCGCCGTGAAGCGGTGGGGCTCCCCGATACGGCAGGGGTGAGGTAGCCAATTTGCCCACTTGTGGGCCACTTCTGATTTTGCCCCCCGCTCTGCAGCGGTGGGGCTCCCCGATACGGCAGGGGTGAGGTAGCCATTTTGCCCACTTGTGGGCCACTTCTGATTTTGCCCCCCGCTCTGAAGCGGTGGGGCTCCCCGATACGGCAGGGGTGAGGTAGCCAATTTGCCCACTTGTGGGCCACTTCTGATTTTGCCCCCCGCTCTGAAGCGGTGGGGCTCCCCGATACGGCAGGGGTGAGGTAGCCAATTTGCCCACTTGTGGGCGACTTCTGATTTTGCCCCCCGCTCTGAAGCGGTGGGGCTCCCCGATACGGCAATGGTGAGGTAGCCAATTTGCCCGCTTGTGGGCCACTTCTGATTTTGCCCCCCGCTCTGAAGCGGTGGGGCTCCCCGATACGGCAGGGGTGAGGTAGCCAATTTGCCCACTTGTGGGCCACTTCTGATTTTGCCCCCCGCTGTGAAGCGGTGGGGCTCCCCGATACGGCAGGGGTGAGGTAGCCAATTTGCCCACTTGTGGGCCACTTCTGATTTTGCCCCCCGCTCTGCAGCGGTGGGGCTCCCCGATACGGCAGGGGTGAGGTAGCCAATTTGCCCACTTGTGGGCCACTTCTGATTTTGCCCCCCGCTCTGAAGCGGTGGGGCTCCCCGATACGGCAGGGGTGAGGTAGCCAATTTGCCCACTTGTGGGCCACTTCTGATTTTGCCCCCCGCTCTGAAGCGGTGGGGCTCCCCGATACGGCAGGGGTGAGGTAGCCAATTTGCCCACTTGTGGGCCACTTCTGATTTTGCCCCCCGCTCTGCAGCAGCGGGGCTCCCCGATACGGCAGGGGTGAGGTAGCCATTTTTCCCACTTGTGGGCCACTTCTGATTTTGCCCCCCGCTCTGAAGCGGTGGGGCTCCCCGATACGGCAGCGGTGAGGTAGCCAATTTGCCCACTTGTGGGCCACTTCTGATTTTGCCCCCCGCTCTGAAGCGGTGGGGCTCCCCGATACGGCAGGGGTGAGGTAGCCAATTTGCCCACTTGTGGGCCACTTCTGATTTTGCCCCCCGCTCTGCAGCAGTGGGGCTCCCCGATACGGCAGGGGTGAGGTAGCCAATTTGCCCACTTGTGGGCCACTTCTGATTTTGCCCCCCGCTCTGAAGCGCTGGGGATCCCCGATACGGCAGGGGTGAGGTAGCCAATTTGCCCACTTGTGGGCCACTTCTGATTTTGCCCCCCGCTCTGAAGCGGTGGGGCTCCCCGATACGGCAGGGGTGAGGTAGCCAATTTGCCCACTTGTGGGCGACTTCTGATTTTGCCCCCCGCTCTGCAGCGGTGGGGCTCCCCGATACGGCAGGGGTGAGGTAGCCAATTTGCCCACTTGTGGGCCACTTCTGATTTTGCCCCCCGCTCTGCAGCGGTGGGGCTCCCCGATACGGCAGGTGTGAGGTAGCCAATTTGCCCACTTGTGGGCCACTTCTGATTTTGCCCCCCGCTCTGCAGCGGTGGGGCTCCCCGATACGGCAGGGGTGAGGTAGCCAATTGGCCCACTTGTGGGCCGCTTCTGATTTTGCCCCCCGCTCTGAAGCGGTGGGGATCCCCGATACGGCAGGGGTGAGGTAGCCAATTTGCCCACTTCTGGGCCACTTCTGATTTTGCCCCCCGCTCTGAAGCGGTGGGGCTCCCCGATACGGCAGGGGTGAGGTAGCCAATTTGCCCACTTGTGGGCCACTTCTGATTTTGCCCCCCGCTCTGCAGCGGTGGGGCTCCCCGATACGGCAGGGGTGAGGTAGCCAATTTGCCCACTTGTGGGCCACTTCTGATTTTGCCCCCCGCTCTGAAGCGGTGGGGCTCCCCGATACGGCAGGGGTGAGGTAGCCAATTTGCCCACTTGTGGGCCACTTCTGATTTTGCCCCCCGCTCTGAAGCGGTGGGGCTCCCCGATACGGCAGGGGTGAGGTAGCCAATTTGCCCACTTGTGGGCCACTTCTGATTTTGCCCCCCGCTCTGCAGCGGTGGGGCTCCCCGATACGGCAGGGGTGAGGTAGCCATTTCGCCCACTTGTGGGCCACTTCTGATTTTGCCCCCCGCTCTGAAGCGGTGGGGCTCCCCGATACGGCAGGGGTGAGGTAGCCAATTTGCCCACTTGTGGGCCACTTCTGATTTTGCCCCCCGCTCTGAAGCGGTGGGGATCCCCGATACGGCAGGGGTGAGGTAGCCAATTTGCCCACTTGTGGGCCACTTCTGATTTTGCCCCCCGCTCTGAAGCGGTGGGGCTCCCCGATACGGCAGGGGTGAGGTAGCCAATTTGCCCACTTGTGGGCCACTTCTGATTTTGCCCCCCGCTCTGCAGCGGTGGGGCTCCCCGATACGGCAGGGGTGAGGTAGCCAATTTGCCCACTTGTGGGCCACTTCTGATTTTGCCCCCCGCTCTGAAGCGGTGGGGCTCCCCGATACGGCAGGGGTGAGGTAGCCAATTTGCCCACTTGTGGGCCACTTCTGATTTTGCCCCCCGCTCTGAAGCGGTGGGGCTCCCCGATACGGCAGGGGTGAGGTAGCCAATTTGCCCACTTGTGGGCCACTTCTGATTTTGCCCCCCGCTCTGCAGCAGTGGGGCTCCCCGATACGGCAGGGGTGAGGTAGCCAATTTGCCCACTTGTGGGCCACTTCTGATTTTGCCCCCCGCTCTGAAGCGGTGGGGCTCCCCAATACGGCAGGGGTGAGGTAGCCAATTTGCCCACTTGTGGGCCACTTCTGATTTTGCCCCCCGCTCTGCAGCGGTGGGGCTCCCCGATACGGCAGGGGTGAGGTAGCCAATTTGCCCACTTGTGGGCCACTTCTGATTTTGCCCCCCGCTCTGCAGCGGTGGGGCTCCCCGATACGGCAGGGGTGAGGTAGCCAATTTGCCCACTTGTGGGCCACTTCTGATTTTGCCCCCCGCTCTGAAGCGCTGGGGATCCCCGATACGGCAGGGGTGAGGTAGCCATTTTGCCCACTTGTGGGCCACTTCTGATTTTGCCCCCCGCTCTGAAGCGGTGGGGCTCCCCGATACGGCAGGGGTGAGGTAGCCAATTTGCCCACTTGTGGGCCACTTCTGATTTTGCCCCCCGCTCTGCAGCGGTGGGGCTCCCCGATACGGCAGGGGTGAGGTAGCCAATTTGCCCACTTGTGGGCCACTTCTGATTTTGCCCCCCGCTCTGAAGCGGTGGGGCTCCCCGATACGGCAGGGGTGAGGTAGCCAATTTGCCCACTTGTGGGCCACTTCTGATTTTGCCCCCCGCTCTGCAGCGGTGGGGCTCCCCGATACGGCAGGGGTGAGGTAGCCAATTGGCCCACTTGTGGGCCACTTCTGATTTTACCCCCCGCTCTGAAGCGGTGGGGATCCCCGATACGGCAGGGGTGAGGTAGCCAATTTGCCCACTTGTGGGCCACTTCTGATTTTGCCCCCCGCTCTGAAGCGGTGGGGCTCCCCGATACGGCAGGGGTGAGGTAGCCAATTTGCCCACTTGTGGGCCACTTCTGATTTTGCCCCCCGCTCTGCAGCGGTGGGGCTCCCCGATACGGCAGGGGTGAGGTAGCCAATTTGCCCACTTCTGGGCCACTTCTGATTTTGCCCCCCGCTCTGAAGCGGTGGGGCTCCCCGATACGGCAGGGGTGAGGTAGCCAATTTGCCCACTTGTGGGCCACTTCTGATTTTGCCCCCCGCTCTGCAGCGGTGGGGCTCCCCGATACGGCAGGGGTGAGGTAGCCAATTTGCCCACTTGTGGGCCACTTCTGATTTTGCCCCCCGCCCTGAAGCGGTGGGGCTCCCCGATACGGCAGGGGTGAGGTAGCCAATTTGCCCACTTGTGGGCCACTTCTGATTTTGCCCCCCGCTCTGAAGCGCTGGGGATCCCCGATACGGCAGGGGTGAGGTAGCCAATTTGCCCACTTGTGGGCCACTTCTGATTTTGCCCCCCGCTCTGAAGCGGTGGGGCTCCCCGATACGGCAGGGGTGAGGTAGCCAATTTGCCCACTTGTGGGCGACTTCTGATTTTGCCCCCCGCTCTGCAGCGGTGGGGCTCCCCGATACGGCAGGGGTGAGGTAGCCAATTTGCCCACTTGTGGGCCACTTCTGATTTTGCCCCCCGCTCTGCAGCGGTGGGGCTCCCCGATACGGCAGGTGTGAGGTAGCCAATTTGCCCACTTGTGGGCCACTTCTGATTTTGCCCCCCGCTCTGCAGCGGTGGGGCTCCCCGATACGGCAGGGGTGAGGTAGCCAATTGGCCCACTTGTGGGCCGCTTCTGATTTTGCCCCCCGCTCTGAAGCGGTGGGGATCCCCGATACGGCAGGGGTGAGGTAGCCAATTTGCCCACTTCTGGGCCACTTCTGATTTTGCCCCCCGCTCTGAAGCGGTGGGGCTCCCCGATACGGCAGGGGTGAGGTAGCCAATTTGCCCACTTGTGGGCCACTTCTGATTTTGCCCCCCGCTCTGCAGCGGTGGGGCTCCCCGATACGGCAGGGGTGAGGTAGCCAATTTGCCCACTTGTGGGCCACTTCTGATTTTGCCCCCCGCTCTGAAGCGGTGGGGCTCCCCGATACGGCAGGGGTGAGGTAGCCAATTTGCCCACTTGTGGGCCACTTCTGATTTTGCCCCCCGCTCTGAAGCGGTGGGGCTCCCCGATACGGCAGGGGTGAGGTAGCCAATTTGCCCACTTGTGGGCCACTTCTGATTTTGCCCCCCGCTCTGCAGCGGTGGGGCTCCCCGATACGGCAGGGGTGAGGTAGCCATTTCGCCCACTTGTGGGCCACTTCTGATTTTGCCCCCCGCTCTGAAGCGGTGGGGCTCCCCGATACGGCAGGGGTGAGGTAGCCAATTTGCCCACTTGTGGGCCACTTCTGATTTTGCCCCCCGCTCTGAAGCGGTGGGGATCCCCGATACGGCAGGGGTGAGGTAGCCAATTTGCCCACTTGTGGGCCACTTCTGATTTTGCCCCCCGCTCTGAAGCGGTGGGGCTCCCCGATACGGCAGGGGTGAGGTAGCCAATTTGCCCACTTGTGGGCCACTTCTGATTTTGCCCCCCGCTCTGCAGCGGTGGGGCTCCCCGATACGGCAGGGGTGAGGTAGCCAATTTGCCCACTTGTGGGCCACTTCTGATTTTGCCCCCCGCTCTGAAGCGGTGGGGCTCCCCGATACGGCAGGGGTGAGGTAGCCAATTTGCCCACTTGTGGGCCACTTCTGATTTTGCCCCCCGCTCTGAAGCGGTGGGGCTCCCCGATACGGCAGGGGTGAGGTAGCCAATTTGCCCACTTGTGGGCCACTTCTGATTTTGCCCCCCGCTCTGCAGCAGTGGGGCTCCCCGATACGGCAGGGGTGAGGTAGCCAATTTGCCCACTTGTGGGCCACTTCTGATTTTGCCCCCCGCTCTGAAGCGGTGGGGCTCCCCAATACGGCAGGGGTGAGGTAGCCAATTTGCCCACTTGTGGGCCACTTCTGATTTTGCCCCCCGCTCTGCAGCGGTGGGGCTCCCCGATACGGCAGGGGTGAGGTAGCCAATTTGCCCACTTGTGGGCCACTTCTGATTTTGCCCCCCGCTCTGCAGCGGTGGGGCTCCCCGATACGGCAGGGGTGAGGTAGCCAATTTGCCCACTTGTGGGCCACTTCTGATTTTGCCCCCCGCTCTGAAGCGCTGGGGATCCCCGATACGGCAGGGGTGAGGTAGCCATTTTGCCCACTTGTGGGCCACTTCTGATTTTGCCCCCCGCTCTGAAGCGGTGGGGCTCCCCGATACGGCAGGGGTGAGGTAGCCAATTTGCCCACTTGTGGGCCACTTCTGATTTTGCCCCCCGCTCTGCAGCGGTGGGGCTCCCCGATACGGCAGGGGTGAGGTAGCCAATTTGCCCACTTGTGGGCCACTTCTGATTTTGCCCCCCGCTCTGAAGCGGTGGGGCTCCCCGATACGGCAGGGGTGAGGTAGCCAATTTGCCCACTTGTGGGCCACTTCTGATTTTGCCCCCCGCTCTGCAGCGGTGGGGCTCCCCGATACGGCAGGGGTGAGGTAGCCAATTGGCCCACTTGTGGGCCACTTCTGATTTTACCCCCCGCTCTGAAGCGGTGGGGATCCCCGATACGGCAGGGGTGAGGTAGCCAATTTGCCCACTTGTGGGCCACTTCTGATTTTGCCCCCCGCTCTGAAGCGGTGGGGCTCCCCGATACGGCAGGGGTGAGGTAGCCAATTTGCCCACTTGTGGGCCACTTCTGATTTTGCCCCCCGCTCTGCAGCGGTGGGGCTCCCCGATACGGCAGGGGTGAGGTAGCCAATTTGCCCACTTCTGGGCCACTTCTGATTTTGCCCCCCGCTCTGAAGCGGTGGGGCTCCCCGATACGGCAGGGGTGAGGTAGCCAATTTGCCCACTTGTGGGCCACTTCTGATTTTGCCCCCCGCTCTGCAGCGGTGGGGCTCCCCGATACGGCAGGGGTGAGGTAGCCAATTTGCCCACTTGTGGGCCACTTCTGATTTTGCCCCCCGCCCTGAAGCGGTGGGGCTCCCCGATACGGCAGGGGTGAGGTAGCCAATTTGCCCACTTGTGGGCCACTTCTGATTTTGCCCCCCGCCGTGAAGCGGTGGGGCTCCCCGATACGGCAGGGGTGAGGTAGCCAATTTGCCCACTTGTGGGCCACTTCTGATTTTGCTCCCCGCTCTGCAGCGGTGGGGCTCCCCGATACGGCAGGGGTGAGGTAGCCATTTTGCCCACTTGTGGGCCACTTCTGATTTTGCCCCCCGCTCTGAAGCGGTGGGGCTCCCCGATACGGCAGGGGTGAGGTAGCCAATTTGCCCACTTGTGGGCCACTTCTGATTTTGCCCCCCGCTCTGAAGCGGTGGGGCTCCCCGATACGGCAGGGGTGAGGTAGCCAATTTGCCCACTTGTGGGCGACTTCTGATTTTGCCCCCCGCTCTGAAGCGGTGGGGCTCCCCGATACGGCAGGGGTGAGGTAGCCAATTTGCCCGCTTGTGGGCCACTTCTGATTTTGCCCCCCGCTCTGAAGCGGTGGGGCTCCCCGATACGGCAGGGGTGAGGTAGCCAATTTGCCCACTTGTGGGCCACTTCTGATTTTGCCCCCCGCTGTGAAGCGGTGGGGCTCCCCGATACGGCAGGGGTGAGGTAGCCAATTTGCCCACTTGTGGGCCACTTCTGATTTTGCCCCCCGCTCTGCAGCGGTGGGGCTCCCCGATACGGCAGGGGTGAGGTAGCCAATTTGCCCACTTGTGGGCCACTTCTGATTTTGCCCCCCGCTCTGAAGCGGTGGGGCTCCCCGATACGGCAGGGGTGAGGTAGCCAATTTGCCCACTTGTGGGCCACTTCTGATTTTGCCCCCCGCTCTGAAGCGGTGGGGCTCCCCGATACGGCAGGGGTGAGGTAGCCAATTTGCCCACTTGTGGGCCATTTCTGATTTTGCCCCCCGCTCTGCAGCAGTGGGGCTCCCCGATACGGCAGGGGTGAGGTAGCCATTTTTCCCACTTGTGGGCCACTTCTGATTTTGCCCCCCGCTCTGAAGCGGTGGGGCTCCCCGATACGGCAGGGGTGAGGTAGCCAATTTGCCCACTTCTGGGCCACTTCTGATTTTGCCCCCCGCTCTGAAGCGGTGGGGCTCCCCGATACGGCAGGGGTGAGGTAGCCAATTTGCCCACTTGTGGGCCACTTCTGATTTTGCCCCCCGCTCTGCAGCGGTGGGGCTCCCCGATACGGCAGGGGTGAGGTAGCCAATTTGCCCAGTTGTGGGCCACTTCTGATTTTGCCCCCCGCTCTGAAGCGGTGGGGCTCCCCGATACGGCAGGGGTGAGGTAGCCAATTTGCCCACTTGTGGGCCACTTCTGATTTTGCCCCCCGCTCTGCAGCGGTGGGGCTCCCCGATACGGCAGGGGTGAGGTAGCCAATTTGCCCACTTCTGGGCCACTTCTGATTTTGCCCCCCGCTCTGAAGCGCTGGGGATCCCCGATACGGCAGGGGTGAGGTAGCCAATTTGCCCACTTGTGGGCCACTTCTGATTTTGCCCCCCGCTCTGAAGCGGTGGGGCTCCCCGATACGGCAGGGGTGAGGTAGCCAATTTGCCCACTTGTGGGCGACTTCTGATTTTGCCCCCCGCTCTGCAGCGGTGGGGCTCCCCGATACGGCAGGGGTGAGGTAGCCAATTTGCCCACTTGTGGGCCACTTCTGATTTTGCCCCCCGCTCTGAAGCGGTGGGGCTCCCCGATACGGCAGGGGTGAGGTAGCCAATTTGCCCACTTGTGGGCCACTTCTGATTTTGCCCCCCGCTCTGCAGCGGTGGGGCTCCCCGATACGGCAGGGGTGAGGTAGCCAATTGGCCCACTTGTGGGCCGCTTCTGATTTTGCCCCCCGCTCTGAAGCGGTGGGGATCCCCGATACGGCAGGGGTGAGGTAGCCAATTTGCCCACTTGTGGGCCACTTCTGATTTTGCCCCCCGCTCTGAAGCGGTGGGGCTCCCCGATACGGCAGGGGTGAGGTAGCCAATTTGCCCACTTGTGGGCCACTTCTGATTTTGCCCCCCGCTCTGCAGCGGTGGGGCTCCCCGATACGGCAGGGGTGAGGTAGCCAATTTGCCCACTTCTGGGCCACTTCTGATTTTGCCCCCCGCTCTGAAGCGGTGGGGCTCCCCGATACGGCAGGGGTGAGGTAGCCAATTTGCCCACTTGTGGGCCACTTCTGATTTTGCCCCCCGCTCTGCAGCGGTGGGGCTCCCCGATACGGCAGGGGTGAGGTAGCCAATTTGCCCACTTGTGGGCCACTTCTGATTTTGCCCCCCGCTCTGAAGGGGTGGGGCTCCCCGATACGGCAGGGGTGAGGTAGCCAATTTGCCCACTTGTGGGCCACTTCTGATTTTGCCCCCCGCTCTGCAGCGGTGGGGCTCCCCGATACGGCAGGGGTGAGGTAGCCAATTTGCCCACTTGTGGGCCACTTCTGATTTTGCCCCCCGCTCTGCAGCGGTGGGGCTCCCCGATACGGCAGGGGTGAGGTAGCCATTTCGCCCACTTGTGGGCCACTTCTGATTTTGCCCCCCGCTCTGAAGCGGTGGGGCTCCCCGATACGGCAGGGGTGAGGTAGCCAATTTGCCCACTTGTGGGCCACTTCTGATTTTGCCCCCCGCTCTGAAGCGGTGGGGATCCCCGATACGGCAGGGGTGAGGTAGCCAATTTGCCCACTTGTGGGCCACTTCTGATTTTGCCCCCCGCTCTGAAGCGGTGGGGCTCCCCGATACGGCAGGGGTGAGGTAGCCATTTTGCCCACTTGTGGGCCACTTCTGATTTTGCCCCCCGCTCTGAAGCGGTGGGGCTCCCCGATACGGCAGGGGTGAGGTAGCCAATTTGCCCACTTGTGGGCCACTTCTGATTTTGCCCCCCGCTCTAAAGCGGTGGGGCTCCCCAATACGGCAGGGGTGAGGTAGCCAATTTGCCCACTTGTGGGCCACTTCTGATTTTGCCCCCCGCTCTGAAGCGGTGGGGCTCCCCGATATGCCCCGATATGCCTGGCTACACTCCCAGCGGTCCGCCACTGTCAGTCCCAGTGTGAGCCTACGGACTCGCAGACGCACTTGCAGTCGGGTGGCGACCTCCGGTGTCTTGACCTCGGTCAGTCTGCCTGGGAAACTGGTGGTTTGAGGAGTCGACGCCTCCGCCCAGACTGCATGAGGACTCCCTCACGCATGGCCTTCGTGGTAATGGGGCGAGGGAAAAGACGGCCTTGATGCCCGATCCCTTATGGAGGAGCTCGCTCGGCTTTACCACTCTGGACTCGCGTCGTGGATATGGACATGGTGCGCCTGAGGAAAGACCCGTGGGGACTCTCCCCCAGTCTGCGGCCTTGGGAAGCCTGGGGTAGCCTGATGGATCTTTGTGGTCGCTTTCGACCTGTGGGACCACCTCGGTCGTCGTGTGGCGCCTATGTTGGCCGTGTATGCCACTGCCACTGTGGTAGTGACCGTCGCAGCCGGCACCCGGTGCGCCTGGTATGGGTTAACGGGTCCTTTGGATGCCGAACAATCGCCGCCAGGACCCGGGACTTGATACTTGATACTATACATGCACTACAAGCTTTTACAGTGCCATACATGTCTAACCGTGAGTGGCAATGGGCAACCTTACCCACAGCCAGCCTGGAGTGTGAGGTGTGACACCCCCCCCCCCTTTAGGGGATGGTCCTAGGTACCCGCTGCCGTGCTTGGTTGTTATCGAGCCCCCCCCCCCAGGGTTTGCTCTAAGGAGGGGGGTGAAGCGGTACCCAGAACCTTTGGCCCATGGCCCGGAGGCCTGTGAGGCGTCACACCCGTGTGGAAGCCGTTGACACCGGCTGTCAGCGGGATATCCCTGTTCTCTAATCCGCGAAATCTGGAATCCGATTTCTAACCATTAAATCGATGTAGAATTACCATAATTTTACTGTCTTGGTCGATTTTCAGTTAGAAATCGGTGAAATACCCGATTTCTACCGCGATTTCTAATTGTCGTGAAATCGCCGCCTGTTGTCGCCTGCTCGCGCGCTTTCGTCGCTTCTCCGTGGCGAGTTTTGTGATGGATTTTTCTCGAGTACCTTTGAGGTTCTAAAGGAACTCAAGGGCTGGATCTAGAGGGTTTTTCTTGTACTTTCATCTGGTGTGTTCACCAGAATTTTTCGCCGTTGCGTCTGAGAGAAAATCAGCGCGCAAGCTTTTCCGTCGATCGCTCGAACTCATGGTTCTCAAGGACCATGAGTTCGGACGGAACCCTACATTCCCCCCCTATGCCTTTCATCCATGCCCCTTTCACATGGGCATATCACTTTGAATAGGGAAGAGGGCAATAGGGATGTTTTAGGCAGCCTATGGGTTTCGCAAACCCAAGTCGTTTGCGTGCGCAAACGCTAACTTTGTGGCCTTGTGAGCATGAACGTTAATAACCGAACACAATGCTCACAAGACCAAAAGCCCTAGGCCATTTTTGATTTTCGAGCCAACTCAACGATGGCTCCACGCAATTCAATGCGTACCAAAACTCTATTTTCGAAAAAGGGCAAGTTTTGGTCGAAAATTAGGCCAAAATGGCCAATCCCCCGAGGCTCGTACTCAAAGCCTATGGGGAGTTGAGCCTTGAACCAAGGCAATATGTAAAGTAGAGACCACGAAGGACATCGTGGATGGCTTGGTTGATTTTTACAACCTTGTCTTCTATTTTATATAATGTCGCCTTGTGAGCACGCGTGCCATACTGCCTCTTTGCACACGCGCTCATATGCAAGCACTAATGACATGAGTGGGCGGAGACGATCTAACCATAGTGGGCATATTTGAAGGCACCTACTATGGGCCTACTCCAAAAATGTTTGCTCATATTTTTGTCCCTCAATGACCCAAAGACATGTACATACCAATATCGCCGATATATGCACTTTTTCCCATAAATAGTGTGCTTCAAGGATTGAGGTGTTGAAAATGTTTCCATTATGCTTTGAACCTCAACCCTTGTTGCAAAAGGGAAGCAAAGCTTCGGTTTGCATCCATGCAAAAGCCCGAGGCTCATTTCTCTTGTGATACGGAGATACGATTTTTCGAGTGACCACTTTTGGGTGAATTTTGGCCGTTTTGCCCAGAATGGCCACAAACCCCGTCTCCCCCTTAATGTTCGGCCCTAGGTTGCGCGCGCCACTTGACCAAGGGTAAGGGCGATTCGGAGAGGGCACATAAACCCGCATCGAATGGGGTGTTTCCCCATGTGGCCTCTCCTCTCAAAGGGAGAGTTGTGAGTCACCCAATTTGGGGTATGTTGCCATTCTGCCCCCCGCTCTAAAGCGGTGGGGCTCCCCGATACGGCAGGGGTGAGGTAGCCAATTTGCCCACTTGTGGGCCACTTTTGATTTTGCCCCCCGCTCTGCAGCGGTGGGGCTCCCCGATACGGCAGGGGTGAGGTAGCCAATTTGCCCACTTGTGGGCCACTTCTGATTTTGCCCCCCGCTCTGAAGCGGTGGGGATCCCCGATACGGCAGGGGTGAGGTAGCCATTTTGCCCACTTGTGGGCCACTTCTGATTTTGCCCCCCGCTCTGCAGCGGTGGGGCTCCCCGATACGGCGGGGGTGAGGTAGCCAATTGGCCCACTTGTGGGCCACTTCTGATTTTGCCCCCCGCTCTGCAGCGGTGGGGCTCCCCGATACGGCAGGGGTGAGGTAGCCATTTCGCCCACTTGTGGGCCACTTCTGATTTTGCCCCCCGCTCTGAAGCGGTGGGGCTCCCCGATACGGCAGGGGTGAGGTAGCCAATTTGCCCACTTGTGGGCCACTTCTGATTTTGCCCCCCGCTCTGAAGCGGTGGGGCTCCCCGATACGGCAGGGGTGAGGTAGCCAATTTGCCCACTTGTGGGCCACTTCTGATTTTGCCCCCCGCTCTGCAGCGGTGGGGCTCCCCGATACGGCAGGGGTGAGGTAGCCAATTTGCCCACTTGTGGGCCACTTCTGATTTTGCCCCCCGCTCTGCAGCGGTGGGGCTCCCCGATACGGCAGGGGTGAGGTAGCCAATTTGCCCACTTGTGGGCCACTTCTGATTTTGCCCCCCGCTCTGAAGCGGTGGGGCTCCCCGATACGGCAGGGGTGAGGTAGCCAATTTGCTCACTTGTGGGCCACTTCTGATTTTGCTCCACAAGACCAAGCTCCATGTCTCGGACTTGGCAGCACTCACCCGGGCGATTGCAGCCAGGGGCGCCTAATCACCGCCCTGAGCTCTCCCCCGATGCATTTTGAGCACTTGTTTGGTCGACGGATCGTCCCTCACTTGCTTGCTCTCTTCCATCTTCCGGTGACATGCCATCTGAGTGGCCATATACCCCCCCCTGCTGAATCCAGGGGAGGATGGCCCCTCTCTTCCACTCCTATTTGTCACTCCCCGCCTGCTGAATCCTTGGGAAACCAGGCAGGGCGACTGACCTTGACATTTCCTGAGCTCTTAGGGCCTTGAAGCCCATACGACGTTGCGCAACGGATGCCGCTGTCATCGGCATTGCGATTTTTGGGTGTGTGGTCTGGTCCCATGGCACTTGCGGGATCCAGATCAGTCTACGTGTGTCTGCAGACTATATATGGCCTGAACTCAGGCGTCTTTCTGTCCACCCTCCTGCATATTCCTTATCCTAACCGGGGCGTGGTTTGGCGCTCTATCCAGAGTGTGTTTACACGCCTATTTACCCATTTCTTGCTCGCTTTTCTGTTCTCCAGGATATGTGCATTTGTATGTTGAGTGTTAATGGCCCATTACTGAATCGAATACCAAGGCGCCCTGAGTCGCCGTGTACATGCTCCTACATAAGGTCCAGCTTGGACCAGTACCTAAGTACAGATTGTCATGTTTGAGTGCCCGTGATACCGTGTGCCCTAGTGGCTGTGATGTGCTGAGATCCTGATGGCGCCAGGCGGGAAGCCCAGTTGCCTGGCTACACTCCCAGCGGTCCGCCACTGTCAGTCCCAGTGTGAGCCTACCGACTCGCAGACGCACTTGCAGTCGGGTGGCGACCTCCGGTGTCCTGACCTCGGTCAGTCTGCCTGGGAAACTGGTGGTTTGAGGAGTCGACGCCTCCGCCCAGACTGCATGAGGACTCCCTCATGCATGGCCTTCGTGGTAATGGGGCGAGGGAAAAGACGGCCTTGATGCCCGATCCCTTATGGAGGAGCTCGTTCGGCTTTACCACTCTGGACTCGCGTCGTGGATATGGACATGGTGCGCCTGAGGAAAGACCCGTGGGGACTCTCCCCCAGTCTGCGGCCTTGGGAAGCCTGGGGTAGCCTGATGGATCTTTGTGGTCGCTTTCGACCTGTGGGACCACCTCGGTCGTCGTGTGGCGCCTATGTTGGCCGTGTATGCCACTGCCACTGTGGTAGTGACCGTCGCAGCCAGCACCCGGTGCGCCTGGTATGGGTTAACGGGTCCTTTGGATGCCGAACAATCGCCGCCAGGACCCGGGACTTGATACTTGATACTATACATGCACTACAAGCTTTTACAGTGCCATACATGTCTAACCGTGAGTGGCAATGGGCAACCTTACCCACAGCCAGCCTGGAGTGTGAGGTGTGACACCCCCCCCCCCCCTTTAGGGGATGGTCCTAGGTACCCGCTGCCGTGCTTGGTTGTTATCGAGCCCCCCCCCCCAGGGTTTGCTCTAAGGAGGGGGGTGAAGCGGTACCCAGAACCTTTGGCCCATGGCCCGGAGGCCTGTGAGGCGTCACACCCGTGTGGAAGCCGTTGACACCGGCTGTCAGCGGGATATCCCTGTTCTCTAATCCGCGAAATCTGGAATCCGATTTCTAACCATTAAATCGATGTAGAATTACCATAATTTTACTGTCTTGGTCGATTTTCAGTTAGAAATCGGTGAAATACCCGATTTCTACCGCGATTTCTAATTGTCGTGAAATCGCCGCCTGTTGTCGCCTGCTCGCGCGCTTTCGTCGCTTCTCCGTGGCGAGTTTTGTGATGGATTTTTCTCGAGTACCTTTGAGGTTCTAAAGGAACTCAAGGGCTGGATCTAGAGGGTTTTTCTTGTACTTTCATCTGGTGTGTTCACCAGAATTTTTCGCCGTTGCGTCTGAGAGAAAATCAGCGCGCAAGCTTTTCCGTCGATCGCTCGAACTCATGGTTCTCAAGGACCATGAGTTCGGACGGAACCCTACATTCCCCCCCTATGCCTTTCATCCATGCCCCTTTCACATGGGCATATCACTTTGAATAGGGAAGAGGGCAATAGGGATGTTTTAGGCAGCCTATGGGTTTCGCAAACCCAAGTCGTTTGCGTGCGCAAACGCTAACTTTGTGGCCTTGTGAGCATGAACGTTAATAACCGAACACAATGCTCACAAGACCAAAAGCCCTAGGCCATTTTTGATTTTCGAGCCAACTCAACGATGGCTCCACGCAATTCAATGCGTACCAAAACTCTATTTTCGAAAAAGGGCAAGTTTTGGTCGAAAATTAGGCCAAAATGGCCAATCCCCCGAGGCTCGTACTCAAAGCCTATGGGGAGTTGAGCCTTGAACCAAGGCAATATGTAAAGTAGAGACCACGAAGGACATCGTGGATGGCTTGGTTGATTTTTACAACCTTGTCTTCTATTTTATATAATGTCGCCTTGTGAGCACGCGTGCCATACTGCCTCTTTGCACACGCGCTCATATGCAAGCACTAATGACATGAGTGGGCGGAGACGATCTAACCATAGTGGGCATATTTGAAGGCACCTACTATGGGCCTACTCCAAAAATGTTTGCTCATATTTTTGTCCCTCAATGACCCAAAGACATGTACATACCAATATCGCCGATATATGCACTTTTTCCCATAAATAGTGTGCTTCAAGGATTGAGGTGTTGAAAATGTTTCCATTATGCTTTGAACCTCAACCCTTGTTGCAAAAGGGAAGCAAAGCTTCGGTTTGCATCCATGCAAAAGCCCGAGGCTCAATTCTCTTGTGATACGGAGATACGATTTTTCGAGTGACCACTTTTGGGTGAATTTTGGCCGTTTTGCCCAGAATGGCCACAAACCCCGTCTCCCCCTTAATGTTCGGCCCTAGGTTGCGTGCGCCACTTGACCAAGGGTAAGGGCGATTCGGAGAGGGCACATAAACCCGCATCGAATGGGGTGTTTCCCCATGTGGCCTCTCCTCTCAAAGGGAGAGTTGTGAGTCACCCAATTTGGGGTATGTTGCCATTCTGCCCCCCGCTCTGAAGCGGTGGGGCTCCCCGATACGGCAGGGGTGAGGTAGCCAATTTGCCCACTTGTGGGCCACTTCTGATTTTGCCCCCCGCTCTGAAGCGGTGGGGATCCCCGATACGGCAGGGGTGAGGTAGCCATTTTGCCCACTTGTGGGCCACTTCTGATTTTGCCCCCCGCTCTGCAGCGGTGGGGCTCCCCGATACGGCAGGGGTGAGGTAGCCAATATGCCCACTTGTGGGCCACTTCTGATTTTGCCCCCCGCTCTGCAGCGGTGGGGCTCCCCGATACGGCAGGGGTGACGTAGCCATTTCGCCCACTTGTGGGCCACTTCTGATTTTGCCCCCCGCTCTGAAGCGGTGGGGCTCCCCGATACGGCAGGGGTGAGGTAGCCAATTTGCCCACTTGTGGGCCACTTCTGATTTTGCCCCCCGCTCTGCAGCGGTGGGGCTCCCCGATACGGCAGGGGTGAGGTAGCCATTTCGCCCACTTGTGGGCCACTTCTGATTTTGCCCCCCGCTCTGAAGTGGTGGGGCTCCCCGATAGGGCAGGGGTGAGGTAGCCAATTTGCCCACTTTGTTTCTCCCGCCGCACTGGTGTGCGTTGGGTGGAAGTGATGTTCCACGAGCTGGATATTGTGCTAGAGAACTTGCGTGCTGTTGTGGAACACTTGCCCGAGTACATTAGTCATGAGGCTGACCTGGGGCGGAGGGAGAAGGCCGAGGGCTTGTTCGATGCACTTTCGCACCCCCTCTTTTTGCGCTGTTTTTGCTGTGGTTTGTGCCACAAGCAAGAAAGTGACCAAGGGGGCACGGGTCGCCGCCGTCCAGGGTTTGATGAACGTGATGTGCACACAGCTGTTGTACACCATGCGTCATGTCATTCCAGGGGGGTGGGAGGAATCGTTGGGTGTTGACGTAGGGAGTAGCATCATCAAGGGTAGCCGGATGAAGTTTCTTCGCAGCTTGATTGAGGACGTGCAGACACGATTCAAGCGAGCTGAGTGGGATGGTAGTGCTAACCTGGAGGATTGGGTTGAGCCAAGCTCGTGTTCGTGTGAGAGAGTTTTTAGCTAAGTGACGGCTACGGACTTTGGCCAAACCACGGAGCGCATGTGTGAGACGCTGTGGGTAAGGTGCAATGGGGAGGCACCAGAGGATTGGGGGCCCTTTGAGGTTTTTGATGAGTTGCGCAAGACCCCTTTCCGCCCGCGCAAACGGAAGCAAGGGCATGCGGTTGAGGTGGAAGATGGTGGTTTGCTTGGGTTTGCGGCTTTCAAGGATTTGGCAATTTCTTTGGAAGAGGATGGTGAGGCAGAGGTTCCGTTGGACATTCGAGATTTGTGGGTTTTCCCCAAGAGGGCTACACGTGACGCCGACATTGGCGATGTGTATGGGGTTGAGTTGGAGGGTGAGGACGAAGACAGTGAGGACGAGGATATGGAGCAGGCAGGTGCAGTTGCCAGTAGCTCCTCTTCTGACCTTCGTAACCCCTCAGCTGTCCCCTCCACCTCTTCTAACCCTGCCGCGCAGTTGGTGTTTCGGTATGATGTGGATGAGGCGGTGTTGAACGCAATGGAGAGGGGGAGGTTGCATGAGTGGACGAAGGTTGAGTTTAAGGCCATTTGTAGGAAGCATGGTTTGAGTGTGGGCGGGGGGAAGGGTGAGCTTATGGAGCGTGTCAGGGTGCACTTCCAGAGGTTGTACCAGCAGTAGGGGGTTTGTTTCCAGCTGTGCCACCGGCGATGGAACATTCGGGTGGTCGAACGCTACATGACTGTATTTGATCAGAATATTTGCTCTTGTTCATGTTGAATTGTGCAGGGTGTGAGGTAGGGTCATGCAACACATGTGGGGCTAGGATCATATGGTTGTGTGCTGAGACCAATTTGGGGCTAGGGACTCATGGTTCAACAATTGGGAACACCGGGGTGAAGACATGTACTGTCCGCGGGCTCTTTTGAAATTACCCCCGACTGGACGGGATTTTTTTTTTTTTGCGTTAAGGACAGCCCTGCTCAAGCACCCCAAGGACCCCCCCCCCTCCCCCCGGAGGGCCCTCTGGGCCCAGTACAGCGCCACTTGGCCGAGACCTCTGGGCCACCTCTTGTTTCGTGGGGACCTCGAGACGGGGGAGTTATGCAGCCATTTTGGTGTCCCAAATTGTCGTATAATAATGGGGGATTGCAAAACACACTCATGCGGCCCCCAACGGGAACACGCCACTGCGGGTCACAAGGCCGAGGCATCCCCTGACACTACTTCGTGGATGAGCCCCCCCCCCGCAGGCCCTCCCGGCCCCAAGATAGTGCGGATCAGCCGCAGGATAGACCTGCGGGGCCGGGATGCCCCGGGGTGTTGCCCCAGAGTTCCTCGAAATTCCCAAACCAACCGGAACCGAAGGTCATTTGATCCGTCCCCCCCCCGCCCGCTTTGGGCCAACAGGCGACAGCTGACCTGGTGCAGTGGCATAAAAGACTCAGGGGCCTTGTCCCTTACCCCAGACATTGGACTGTCGGACAGTGGGCAGCAGCACATTTCAAGTGTCACTCTGAACTGAGAGCGATGAAGAATGCGGTGGCGTCTGCGGTTGGAGCTGATTGCGGTGACGCGAACCTGACCTTTTGTGGCCCCGCTCGGTTTGCTTCTGTCCGGGATTAGTGTTTCACGAGGGACGGGTCCAAGCAATGCGATGTGCTGCCACCGGCTTTCCCTGCAGCACCAACGCAACTCGCTTCGCTGGCCCTGAGGGCGGCCTGCCAACCGATTCCCAGTGAACGGCGGTGGGCGATTCCCAGGCAATGTCTCGGGGAACGGGCCCACACGCCACTCTGCTGTCCCCCTCTTTCTGCTGCTGGTGCCACTACCCACACCTCAGCCCGTGTCGTTGTGCACAGCTGCTGCCCAGCCGTTCAAGCAGTCCCCAAGGGGGCGTGGGGAGGGGGGGATATTCATCCCTAGCGGTCCCACTGATGTGGGGGCAGTGGAGCTTGCGGTGGTTGCAGACAGCCACCAACAGTGTGCAAGGGGGCATCTGGGTCAGGGGCTTGATGCACCAGGGCATCAATCAACCAACACACATTGGGCCGTAAGGGACAGTTGTTGTTGTTCAACATGGGCTGAACAAAATCATTCCCCAACCCAAGGCCAATGGTGATTTATCTGAAGCTTCTGGTCCCCCCTCTCTATGCACTGACTCCACTAGTCCTATTCTCACGTTTACTGAATTCTGAAGTTCGGGTGGCAGTCTCAGATTTGCAGTCTGGCCAGTGCCGCTTCTGAGGGATTGTGCGCATGGGTGGAAGCGAGAGACATTTGCTGTACCCAGCTGTGGCCAGCCGACATCAGCATCCCCCAATTGGAAAGGTCCAGTGAGCTGCTTTCTGCTGGGCACTGGTAGGACCATCAATGGAGTGACAGGTGTGACGCCAATGGGAGTATACCTCGACGAGCGAAGCCTGGACCAGCAGAGCCTCCCAGGGGGCCGAGGCAAGCACCAACAGTTGAAGCATGCCACGGCACCCTTGATTTTTGCCACTGTATTTTTTCCCACGCAAGATTGTACGTTGACTGCACAGCCAGCGGGAGGGTTGATGTGCAAGAAAGGTGACAATTTATACAAGAAACCCATCAAAAACAGGCAAAAACGCCATGGGGGGAGCCTTAAGCGCAGTGCGCGCGCAGTGCAACTATTTGGGCGTCTGGCCATACTAGAGACCAATACTTTGACCCGTAGCGTAGGTTTTGACTTCTGATTTTGTCCCCCTTTGTTGAGGACCCCCGAGAATGCAAGGGTGACGTAGCATTTCCGCCCTCTTTTGGCCCCCAACCTTCCGGTGCTATTGAGGAAACCGGGACAATCTTTGAATCCACGCTTTGTTGCGTGGTGCATCATGGTGACCCTTGGCGTAGGTTTTGACATCTGATTTTGTTCCCCTTCTTTTGGGGACCCCCGAGAATGCAGGGGTGACGTAGCATTTCCGCCCTCTTTTGGGCCCCAACCTTCCGGTGCTATTGAGGAAACCGGGACAATCTTTGAATCCACGCTTTGTTGCGTGGTGCATCATGGTGACCCTTGGCGTAGGTTTTGACTTCTGATTTTGTTCCCCTTCTTTTGGGGACCCCCGAGAATGCAGGGGTGACGTAGCATTTCCGCCCTCTTTTGGGCCCCAACCTTCCGGTGCTATTGAGGAAACCGGGACAATCTTTGAATCCACGCTTTGTTGCGTGGTGCATCATGGTGACCCTTGGCGTAGGTTTTGACTTCTGATTTCGTTCCCCTTCTTTTGGGGACCCCCGAGAATGCAGGGGTGACGTAGCATTTCCGCCCTCTTTTGGGCCCCAACCTTCCGGTGCTATTGAGGAAACCGGGACAATCTTTGAATCCACGCTTCGGTGTGGCCCCTCGAGTTGGGGTTAGGGACTCACAATCCACGCTCCGGCGTGGCCCCTCGAGTTGGGGTTAGGGACTCATGTCCATGTGTGACAAGTGTGAATTGCAATATTGTACGGATTGCATTGACACGCACACAGTGTGACATTTCTTTGATTCTGCAACTGTGTCATGTTGTGCACACAAGTTGCGTATTCTCAATGTGTACTTAGTTGACAATGGACCACAAATTCAGTTGTGTGTTCTTGAGGGTGGCGACCAATGCGCTGTTCATGGCCTTTCCAGATGTGCATGATGTGTGTTATGTTCAGGGAAGGTGGTTTGCAACTTTCTTGAGCTGGGGCAGTTTGGGTCACCTAATTCTAAGGGCGTTTCCAAGGGGTGTGCTTGGGGGCTCTTCCGGGGGAACATAGTCTAAAAGTAGCGCGCAGTGCGCGCGCAGTGCAAAGATTCCCCCATGGAATGCATTACCCGTGACCCATGAACAACAACAAACACCCCAGATGCTCTCACATGGTGACAGAGTCAAGTGCATCCCTGGGGTTCCCTGGTGGTGGTGGAGAGCACCCTCCAACTTCACCGTCTGAGTGTGCATGTGAGCACGCTGCAATTTATGAGCAGTGAGGCAGGCCTTCCGCTGTCGCCCACATCATTGCACTCCTCCCCTCCCCACCTCCCTACAACCACACACAGTGCGGAGGCACTTCCAAAAACACAACTGAGGGCGTTGAACCGGATTACCAGCTGACAACCCCCCACCCCCCAACACCCCATCCTGCTGAGACTGGCTTGGAGCCCTGTCCTTTGAGAAGCGGCTCCCTGCAGCTCCAAGGCCCAATCACCCCCTGCCCCAACTTGGCTCTGCCAGACATACCTATGAGTCCTTCTCCGACTCCTTTGCATGCAGAGAAGTTGCAAGACAAGATCATAACTGATGAGATCGAGTTTCCTGGTTCGATCACTGAGGAAGCCAGAGACATCATCCAAGGTACGGGACACCAAGGCTGCTCATGCATTGCCCGCTGTTGTCCATGGGTTGGGTCCAGGGCCAGCCTCGGGGCATGTGGGGTTGGTTGGCAGCCTAATGAGATGCTGCCGGTTGTGGTGCATGGGCCGTCCACCCATTTCAGTACATGCGGGGCAACATCACCGTTGAGCCCCCTAATGTGGTCGCTGTGTGTTCACATGTGGTGTTGTATTGTGGGGATTCGTCCTGAGGGCCCCGCCCCCCGTGGCTGGTTTTCGGGGGCCCTACCGATGCCCAGACCTCGTGAGGACCACCTGGAGCCCTGCCAAGGCCAGGCCTGCCCCGGACTGGTCCCCTGGACCCCTTGCGCACATCCCAATCCTTTGGTGCCCCTTTGCCTCAGGCTTCCTCACAAAGACTCCTGCACAACGATGTTCCATTGAAGCTGCCAAAAAGCGCCCCTTCTTCGCCGGCATGTCGTGGTCCAAGTTGCAAAGGAAGCGCTTGCAACCCCCTATAAAGCCCAAGAGCGACTTCCTGCAGTACTTTGATTGCAATTTTACACGGCGCACCCCTGGCCTAAGCCACTGCGGGCCCTGGACGGCTAAGGTCTGCAGGGCTGCATGTGCTGGGGGGTCTTGTGGCCCAGGGCAGCGCCAGGGCCCTGACCACTGCATTCCGCATGTCTTGTACTCCTGGGTCGTTCCCACAGCCCCCACCCTCCCGCCTGGCCCACTCCCAGGGCGCGGGTTCAGGATAGGCCACGCGTGGCCGGTGACTGATGGCGGTTAGCGTTCTGTGGACGGCAGTCAGCAGATGTCTGACAAACTGAGGACCTGTTGGGAGTGCTCCTTCAACACAGGAGTAACACTGAGCGGCTGCAGAGCCAGTTCTACAGTGACCACGGGAGTCTAGAAACGGACCAGCTTTGGGAACGTGATCTGGTCGGCGGCCATCAAAATGTCAGCCTTCCTCACCATTGAGCACGACCCTTGGTCACGACCCTCGAGCCTGGGCCTTTACATAGTTAGCAACGTGTGGATGCGTCCCGCGATCTTTGAAATTCCCGTTTCTGCCACAATGTGGGTACCATTTTGAGGCCTGTATAGGGGAATCCTTGCTCTGTGAAATACCTCTGGATTATGTCCAGAGATCAACCCCAAAAAGCCCTCCAAAAGCCCTCCACATGAGCCCAGTACAGTCGCCCAATGGTCCACAACATAACATGCAGAATACTATGGGGCAGCTTTGCATGCACCAGTTGAGCTAACAGGCGCATTTGAGCATGTGGGGTGCACAACTGGGATGATCTTGTCACGTGTGTGTGTGCGCCAATGCCATCCTTGCAATTTGGTAATTGACACTTGTCACACATGGACAGTTTGCGGCAAAAAAAAGATGGTTTACACACCTCCCCTTCATCACCCACAACGTCAGTGTCATCACAATTTGAGGGTGCATGTGCATCCCAGCCATTTGCAGGTACATGTTCCCATGGACCACATGCAAGGTAGTGAATGTGTCTATGCATCACAGATACTTGGAACTGCAAACATACACACACTCATGCAAGTCACCCCCTCAGCCCCTCCATATGACTCCTGATGAGGAGCGTCATTCTGACCTCAAGCACCCCTGCACCCATGCTCTCATGATGGCATCATTGTTGGAGAAATCCAACAAAGGCACCACGCATCCCATGACACCAAAAGAGCCCCACTGCCTAAGAAAGCACATCCGTGGTCAAATGCCCTATCCAAGGTTCGAATTACCCATTCCAAGCTCTCGTGCCAGTGCACCCTCTATGCTCACTTCAGTCAGTATCACCAGGGGCAAATAGTTGCACCACGCACACACTACACTCAGGGTGTCCGCCCTCATCAGAGCTGGAACATGGTGTGCTACCTCCCACTGACCATGACAGACCAGCAACGGGTCGTACGCAACAGCAAGGACCGTGCGTGCTTGGACTGCCAGCCTGACCATCGTCACTTAGCAGGCTATGATTACAGTAAGTGTCTTGATGCCTGGACCATTGGTTTTCATTCACGTGCACTCGGATCGAGTGTACTTGCCGGAGGCCCCGAATGATATCTGTTTTAATCCACCGAGGGGGGGGGGGGGTGCCCCAGTGGCATGCTGCTGACCTGTCACATCTTTTCCTGCCTGGGTTAGGTCAACCGCACTGTCTACCGTCTGTGGGGTGCCACAGGGTGTCCAGCACAAAGGTTCCAGCTTGATGTCAACAGCTGCCATGCCATACAAATACTGCCAGCCACATGCAAAAAGATTCTCAGCCAGGCCTGAAGGGGCCACCCAGATTGATCCCGCCTCGGCATCCAGCAAGACGGTGTACAAAGCATAAGAGAAAACAAACATGGCCCATTGGCATTGACACTCCTGGACCTCAAGGAGTTGTCAGTCAATCCCGAATGGCTCTCGGTCAACCGTTGGTGGCGGCAGAGTATACAATCTGCCCCGAGGGTGATTTGGTAGTGAAGGGTGCACCCTGCCAAGAGGTTGTATGGTTGGTGGCTTCAATCACATCCACCTCTATGCACCCACATTCCTGAACATCCACGCCTGCTCGCCAATGCGTTCCCATCCACATCCACCCATACTCAGTTACATCCATCCATGTTAACCGACATCCACCACTGTCTCGTCACATCCGTCCACATCCACCCATACCCACTGACAGCCTCTCACATCCACGGCCGGTTGCACAGTCTGCATTTCACGTGTTTGCAGGCGACCACAGTTTCTGAACGGTTTCCGGCGTTTGTAGAATCGCATGAACACAATTTCCGATACCAGTCCCCAGCGTCCAAGTCGAACTCACCTCTCCGGGTCCCTGACAGCCCGGTGGATGGAGGTGGCCCAGGGTTTGCCAGGAGAAAGGGCTCTGGCAGCCCCGAAGGGGGGCGAAAGGGGTCTGGCAGTCCGGCAGTCCGGCAGTCTGGCACCCCACCAAAGGCGAAGAGGCGACCCCCAGTGAGCCCCGTGGACGGTGCTGGGGGCTTCAAGGGGAAGCAGATCCCGGTTGAAGGCTTGGAAGTTGGGAAGCGTGAGGGAGTGGCAAAGGGATCCAATAGCGCGCCGTTGCAGGCCGCAGGTGGAGGGGGGGATGGGCCGGAGGACGGCGCTGACAACGGGGGAAACAAGGTGCCCGGGTTCTGGCACATGAAAAAGGGGCCTGTGCAGGTGCCAGGGCTGGGCAAGAGGAAGCCCCCCGTAAGCCCCTTGAGGAGGAAGCCAGGAAAGAAGGATAATTGACAGGCTGAGCCCTTGGTGTGTCTGTGCAGCGAAGATGTAGAGTTGGGGGAACAGCGCCGGCAACCCACGCCATGCTTTTGGCATTGGTGGTGAAGCAGCATGTGCACATCCACCCCACTCCCCTGTCCAATGTATGCCTTGTGCACCACCCGTAAGTGTATTTCTCGGTGTGTAAAGCATGTCGGTCCCAATTTTAGTCTCATCATCAGAGGCCACTTGCTTTTTTGTGGTTTCTTGACAGTTCGTTGGATGTAGGTTCAAGCTGGGTTCTGGCTGTTTGCCTTGTTTCCACTACTCAAGTCATACCTTATCACAAAGATCAAGCCTCATGACCAGCAAAGATGTCTCCAGAGCGATCAGTTGTGTTCGGTTGCACACCTGCTAAACTGATGCTCAGCTCAGCTGCACCCCCCGTCAGTCATTCTTTGGGACCTGAGCGTAACTTGAACAAAGGGTCCCAGGGGCAATTGTAGGCCACTGCACGCTTCCAGTCTTCAAGCAGAGTCTTGCAACACAATACTGCCGCATTGGATAGTTGTTTCGTCCTTGGGTGAGGACATCACGCGCATCCCCTCTGCACAGTCTTCTGTCCACCAGAGGCATGCAACACGGCAAAATACAGCCTACTGCCTCAGTATCGCAAACAATTAGCCAGATATTGGCAACACAAAACGCTTACCAGATGGGTTGGTGTTAATGGGCAGGGGTGTTGTTGAAGTGTGATGGATGTGACGGGTGTGCAAGGGATTATATTGGTGATACACAGGAACGGGGACGGGGTTGGTGTGCCTTTACCGTTCAAAAATGGGCTACTAGTGGTAATGTGCAGGTGTGTGTGTGGGTGGGTGGGTGGGTGGGTGTGGGTGGGTGTGCCTGTCCCTGTGCCTGTGCATGTGGGCGTGTTTTTGTGTGTTTGTGTCTGTTTGTGTGTGTACATGCTTTTGGTGGACGTCCCAGCAGCACCTGGTGTGGGTCATCCGGTATGCGCTGCCGCACAGATACGTGTGGTTGCATTAGCCCCGGCGCACAACCACGAACCACAGGCGAGCAATCCGCTTTCAGGACCTATTTGTGGCCATGTTGCACGTGGCAGGGTCCCAGGTCGACATGTCATATCAGCTCCTTGGGTGGGCGTTGGGGCCGTCCCGGTGACTTCATTCTGCGACACACCAACAAAATCAGGTGTACCCGGGTGGGTTTGCGGGGATGGGGCTGGGGTGCCAACCGGAGGTGACGGAGGCCCTCGAATACATGCCCCTTGGTCAGTCCCCTGCAGGCCTGGGGTCATAGCCACAAATGTGTCAGTAACACCCCTGGGGGGGCTACCAAGGACTGGGCGTGGAGCCGGGGTCAGAATAACACCCCCCGGGGGGCGACAGACCGGGTGCAAGCGAAGGAGACTATGGGGAGAGGGGTCCCACCACAATTCCTAGATGGGGAAGGTCCTCAGGGGTGGGCTGTTGGGCACTATGGGGATGTCGAGTGGTGCCGACATTGGCCACACCTCCTTCTGCTCCTCTGCTAAGTGTAGGCTTTTGTGTGCATGTGTGTTGTGTATGTATGTGTGTGTGTGTGTGTGATTGTGGTGTGTGCACGTGTGGCTGAAGAGTTGGCGGTATGGGCATGATTGTGCTACAGTGACCTTTGCAGTTGATGGGTCCCTTTCTAGAAGGGTGGCGGCGCATGCAGTCAGTCTTTGACTCTGGTTGTGCGCCACAAAAGCTCAACTCTGCACAGTCTGTGATGGAGTAACCAACCCTGAAGTAGGTGCTTGGAACCACCAGTTTCCATCGAAACAACGCATTCATTACCATTTGGGTGATGCGACACGGTGCATGGAGTGTGGTACCAATCATGCAAACTGTAAGCTTTTGACCGTTGACACAAATTGCCCCAAGAAGGAGCGGACCCTTCAACAAAAGCTCCCATTGGCACCCTCCTATTGACAATTGAGCCAGAAGAGGGAAAATACCTGGCAGGCGAGAGCATCTTGGCAAAATACCACAGGTTAATGATGAGGGAACCGGGGCATGGGGCGGAATAGAGATGTGTGCAAAAAAATAAATGCAGCAGCCCCCCTTTCCAAAAATGACTGCGCCTTGATCAGGAATCCAAATCAGATGATGTAACACCATCCATGGGACAAAAGACCCGGAAACGACCTGCCTGCTGCACCAATTGTCGGGTGCATCATGGTATTTTCACCGCTTTCCAGGTCCAGAAACCACAGTTTGCTCCAGTGCGATCCGGCACGGGCAGCATCCTCTTGCCCCCCCACCCCCCCCAAAAAAAAGTCATCCGTTGCCAAGGACCCCACAATTCGCACAGGGGCTGTGTATACACAAAACGCAGCCTCAACATCTCACACGAGATGGAGACCATGTCAACGTGGAAGAATGTCCAGTGTATGTCCAGAGCCGTCCTGGGTAAATTTTGTTATTGCATTCTTCGAATTGTTCCCAGTATTCGCGCAGCATTATTGACTGATAGATTGACCTGGTTCGGATTTGCTCCCACAGTATCACCCACGTTGGTGAGGTGTTTCTATCAGGTGTTATAAGCCCACTGTGTTGGGACAATAAGTTGGCTCTGGCATCCAGCTGCTGACGCACAATTGCATGTGCTAAGTCTTATGGTGTCATACTTCGTGCGCAGGGCCTTTCCAAAGCTCCTCAGGATCAGTCAAGGGGGTGCACCATTTGTGCACCAATTTTTTTCATGGCTGAAAACAAATATGGCAATTTTGGGCATTTAGGGCATACACACAATAATCGTCGTCTGCTGCAGGTTCCAAGTTCCATTGGTGTTTGCGGATAGGACAGGGGACAGCCCTGATGAATTCATATTGGTCTGGATTGCTTTGTTTCGGATGAGATTGTCGTAAACATTTGCATCCAGCTGTTAGTAATGTGCCTGTGCTAGTCTGATGCACCCATCCTTATAAATGAACATTGGACCATGGGACCTCGTCCTATGCTGCTAAACATTTCCCTCTACAGATTCTTGTGTCATGCTTGCTTCCAATCCGATTGCCTCCAACCCGTTGCTGTGTTCCAAACGTGAACAACTGGACACTTGATCTTCTTCACTGTCCCACGACCTGCGGCGTTGCTCAAGCCAGATTGGCCGGGGTAGGCCAGGGTACACACTGTGCACAAACGCACATTGATGGCTTTCTTAGAGACAAAATTGAATTGCTTGGAGGCAGAAATAGCACAGATAGAGGTTGATGTAGAGGAACCGAGAAGCACAAGCAAAGGCCTGAGCAAAGATGCACGTGCAAATACATGGACACAGGGGCAGAGTTTTGCTAACAACTCAGCATCTCCTGCGGGGGGGGGGGGGCGGGGTCTACCCCCCCCCCCCCAGCCCTGAAGTGATTGGGCCAAATTCCTCTCTGGGCCTTCCGCCAATCAAAAACTTTCTCTGGCACCTTCGGCGCAAAGTCACTGTAGGCCAAAAGATTTCTTTGGCGCCTCCAACCACTCAGGGTCCCCTGGGGGTGGGGGGGCTCCCCCCCACAGCTCCCCCGGCCCCCCTTGGACCCCCACCCACTGAAGCGAGAAGGCCGCGTAGTTCAGCGGTCATGCACGTGACACCTGACCTAGAAGTCCTCGGTTGGAATCCTGGTGGGGTCCGGCAGTCCCGGGTACGCTGGAGTTTGGTGAGCGCCCGAGCACTTTACCTTTACCTTTACCCACCCACTGAAGCAAAACTCTGCACAGGGGTACACGCATCCGCCGAAGCCGAAACGTACTGACAAGTGGGCGACCACAGACATCCTGTTCATTTCTCTGCAGCCAGTGAAAGATGTATAACACGATGGCACTGACCATTAAAAAGCCTTCCTGTTGTCTTGCGAAAGGGGGCTTTCTGTAGGCCTTTGGCTTTGGGTGGCGGTTCGCTTCAGGCACAGAGAGAACGCAGCTTGTTCCAGGCTCAAAACGCTCTCCCGGGTATTATGGGCGATGGCCTGTTTGTTGGTGCAGTCAGACTCAAATCTCTTCAGGCAAACAGCTTTGCGGCATACTCTTGGAAGATACACATCATATGCCATGTCGCTTGGTCTGCTTTGCCGGGCGTAGTGCCAGCGAATACGTTCGCAGAAAAATTGTGATCATATCAACCATTTTTTGCCTAGGACAATTGGCTGGAGTTGAGTGTATGGGCAGAGGGGACAGAATGGATAGGGTCAGAGTGGGTGGAGTGAGCACATTGGGCGGAGGGTCTTGAGTGGGCAGAGTACATGCAGGACCCGCGGTGGCATAGTGTCACAATTTGCGGTGTGAGCGGACGGGTGGGTGGGGTGAATGCGGTACAAGTTTGTCGACTCTCCTTCAAATCATCAGCACTTCAATTGTCTGAGAATGTTCTTGTGCACTGGCAAGTATTGTTTTGTTGTACAGCCACCAGATGGAGTTACAAATCACTCCGAACTACACAAAGGCCCAACAAGGCAGAAAGGTGGGGACCCTCACTGCATCCTCTCAACCATGCTCGTCCACACCATGCGGCAGTGATTTGAAGTGGCCAGAGTGCTCCATCGTTCAGTCTGCCGATGTGCACACTGCATACAACAAAGCAATACACCCTTTTGTCTTCAACGCTGCATTTGGCATCCTGTGTCTCTGGCCGCTGAAGCTGCAACGGAACCGTTCATGAATCAATGGGATACCATAGGACCCTGAACAACACAAGGGAAAGGTCGCAGGGCAAATACCGGGGCAGAGGTTGAGGTCCCGCAGGAGGCAGGAATACTATGACCCAGCCTCCGCCCCAACCCGCTTGCAACCCCCTATGCACGGCTTGGCTTTGTACCTGCAGCCGTGGACTATGCCGATAAGTGAATATTACATAAGCGCCATGAGGCTTGGGGGGAAAGGCGCCAAAAAGTCTCTGAGAACGGCCAGGGTGGAGGGGTTGGAAGAAGGACCCTGGGTGGGAGGTTGGTTGCTGCCCCATCGTGCAGCCTGGCTGAAATTTTTGTGAGGTAATCCTGGTGGCACTGACATACAGGTACAAAACTTGCAAGCCTGCTGTACCACCGCCGTGCATGGCAGCCATGTGGTTTGTCGCTCTAGCAACACCATCCATTCAAATTCGCCACCAAAGCCCCTGCACAAGACACCCTAATCAATCACCCAAGCCCGGGATCTCCTCCCTCTGTCTACCATGTTGTTATAGAGTACTTTGGTACCTGTCTGCATGTGTGGTGCATGCCGTACGAATGTGTGTGCCATGCACCGATGCGCCTTGCCTTGGACTCTTGGTGTTGGCGTTGTTCGCATAGGGTGGGCATTGCGGTGCAAATTTTTTCTCCAAAGGCCTGAGAGCCCTTTGTGCATGTGCTGTGTACAAAAGTACCCCGTACCGCACGGGGGTTAGTTGCAGGAAGAGATCCCCCCCCTGGGCTGCACAAATCACCTCGAAGAGAGGTTGTTAGATCAAGCGCAGGCACGTACGTCGTCCTTTTGGGGGTTCATTCGCGTAGCATATCCCAAGGCATGATACTGGATGTCCAACCCCTTGTAAAATCATCATTTTGCCCAATAAGACGATCCCCCAATGGATTTTTTTATTCTGAGGCCTCTATCCCCTGAAACTGGGTATCACTTTTTTGAGGGGGGGGGGTCAAAAGTTTGTGCTCAAAGGGATTTGAACGAGGGCCAGGTAAGCAAAGGAGTTCGGCCGACGCAGCCCGCGGTCAGTCGGCTGGCGGGATTCGACCTGCAGACCTGCAGACCGCCAGCCGAGCGCATTCCCGCTCAACCACTGTCCGAGTTAACGGATATGGGCTCCCCGCTGCTTGTAGCCGAGTCCGTCACTGAAACCCCCCAAACTGTTTGGTTGTGTCTGCCAGTCTGCCTGCCTGCTTGCCCAACTGACTGCCCAACTGACTGCTTGCCCGACTAACTAACTGATTGGCTGACTTTCAGCCTCTCTTCGAGGTGCACTGCCAAAGGCAATAGAATTTCTGCACCATCCTCCTCATCATCATCGAATTGCAGGCAGCCAACCGCCACTGTTGAGTTTTCTCCTCAAACTCTGTATCATGTTTGTACTCTATCATCCACCCAAATTTGGGCAGAATGCGTGCCAAAGTTGCAGTTTTCTGATTTTCTCTTGTTGCTGGTTTGTTGCTTGGTGTTGCTTGCTACTTGCCTGATTCCGCCGGGGATCCTAAAGGGACACTGAGGTTGAACCCACTTCTAGGGTAAGGTTTGAAAAATGAAACTTTCACAATCCCGATCCACTGTATGGGCTATCATTCAAAGAAAACAAAGATTCCTTTGCATGGTAATTTCATCACTGTTGCGCGACACGAGATGCAGACTTGGGTTTTCCGGCGCTGAAGACAGAGGTTTGTGGGGGCATTTAAACGACCCATCCAGAAAAGCAAAGTTGGGTTGCTCATGCAATCATGACAGCCATCAACATTCACTGTCTCCAGTGTGGGTCACAGTACATCACCAAAGCTACAAGCACATTCAAAGCAGGCAACCATTCACAGAATGTGGTGCAGGTCATGGATGTTTCTGTTGTCAGGTCTTGATGATTGTTGGGGTCAGGCTACAAGGCTTGATGTGCAGCATGAGGTGGGATGTGGGCTGGGTCTGATCTGGTGAATTTCGTTTGAGATGCAGGGTGCAGCAAGTGGGAGTGCAAGGCCATTGGTACGGACTCATTGTTTGGAGGTCAGAGGCAGGTGGGTGTGATGTAGAGAGGTGAGTGATTGTGCAACAATTGCATTTCCTGTTTGTTATTGTTTAGGGGTTAAGAATACGTTTTCTTGGCATCCCAAGTGGTCCGGATCCATTTTCAAAAGTTTGATCTTGGCGAGGTGTTAAACGTTTTTTTGGTATCATAATGGCCCATTTCCAGAGCTTTGTGTCCATTTTGGTGTTGCTAAATGTTCTGTTCTGCCTGTTACTGCCTGTGCAGAAGGGACTGACGTCACTTGTAGCGTCATGCAAAATTGCATGACACAGCTCTGTCTTTGTATTTGCAGTGGTTGGGGCATTGGGGGCATTTTGCATAATTTACCAGAATTGTGGGCCTCAACTTTTCAGATCTTGCACTACACAGGGACGTGTTGGAGTGTTTGATGACGGCGTTGTCGGTACTATGATGGAGAAATGTCCACCTGCTGCACAGCCCCATCCATCGTTCTTGCCCTGACATCGAGGAGTGTGGCATGACGTTTTTTCGAGGACAGGGTTTTTTTTTTGGTTAAAATACAAACAGGATGTCCTGCCCTTTTTCACAAAAAAGCAGGATTGGCACAGGTTACAGTGCCCCTGCGCAAAAATGGTTTCGGGCGCTTTGCACCCAATCATTTCTGGCTGTTTTTTCATGGGGGGTGGGGGCAGGGAAATCCATTGGTGTTTAAACCCACAGTGCCGACCCCCCCCCCCCTCTCCGGGAACACTAGACCACCCTGGAAAGTACCAGTGCCATCCTGGACCGAATTGTTGCCTGAAAAAAGGGGCTGGTCACTGGAAGACCACAGGTTTTTTTCCCATTGAAATACATGCTGCAGTGTGGCGTGCATAAGGACTTGACAACCTCGTGGCATATTTCTGGAGACAACATTTCTGCAATTGTTCAAGACAGACTGCCAGAGGGTCAACGCTGAATTGCAGCATGACACATTGTGGAGGGCAGCCAAGTGCAGACAGAAAAGGAGGTGTTGGGTCATGTGTGGTTGTTTGAAGGCGAATTCATGCCTGCTTTTGCAGCTTGGCTTTGCCAGCCCTGACAGACCATCTGCTGCCTGGAGTGTTTTTGAGCATTTTGCTGTCTACGCAACATCAAGCGGTCCATTACTGGCGTTGCCACGATTGTTGAGGGGCCGCAAGAAACACTTGCCCGGCCTCACGATGAGGCCAAGCACACTGGCGCCGGTAAGTCCATGGCAGCAGCAAGGCTTCATGGGAACCACTGAGGGCTGTTCACGAAACAAAGGAAAGCGCACACAAGCAATAGGATAGCCCTGAGCCGACCAACACCACGGGTGGCTGTTCAGGGTCCCGTAAATCAACAAGCAAGACGAGATTTTGTGCAGGAGGAGTCTGAGCTGGACCCACCCCAGCATTTCAGCTCCATCCCGGAAGCCCCATCATTTGACTGCCGCAATTGGCGAAACGCCGTTTGCCTGCACTAGCACTGCAAAGCCAAGGGGTTGCAAGGCATTTGCCTTTGAGCACCTTTTCTGTTCAGATCATTCATGTGGCGGAGTTTGATTTTCTTGGGTCTGCAATGTGTTGCCATCATCTTTTGCGTGGACATGTGTGGCCAGAAAGGCACGGCTTCCAGTCTGGCCGCATTCTACGACCCTCTTCCATTAGAAGAGGTGAATCTTTTGGTCAGCACTGTGAAGATACATGTGTACAAGCCCCCGGCCCACATCAATCTGCACATGGAGCGTGGGCAAGGGCTGGAATGGGTCCATGCGGAGTTGGAGACAAGGCTGTACGAGGACTTGCAGCAAATGTCCCGCACCAAAGTGTATCACCTGGTGGATGACCCTGCAGATGCCGATTTCTTCTTCGTTCCGCATGCGCTGATGACCCATGTGCATCTGTCACAGAGCCTAAGACTCCAAGTGTCTCCGTCTTGGGATATGGCATACCGTGGGATCAACCATTACATGAAGCGCTCGTTGGAACCCTTTCTGTTGCACATTGTACAAGAGTTGCCCTTCTACAACGCCTCTGGGGGCCGGGACCACATCTTTCTTTATCTGTGGGATAATGGCCCCATTTGCGATGGACTTATAAAGGGCAGGCACTATGACTCCGACTTGTGGCAACGGGATGCGCGAGCATGGCAGCAGAGCCCAGTGTTCAGGGCTGTAGTCCACCCCATGATCATCGTGGGATATCATGGCAGTGTCGGGTTCAGAGTACCCCCGCTGCGAGGGGCTCTGCGAAAGCAATGTTTTGCGGTTGACTACGACATCACCCTCCCGCAGTATAATCTGTTTCACAGGGCACACTCAAATGCGACGGCCCTCCAAAACGATGTGCTGAGGCAGCTTCTGCAGAGGCTGGCGCAGCTGCAGATGATCCAGTGTCCCACCAATGGAATGGAGGTTAGCCATGGGAACTTTTATTACCAAGGGACCAAGAAGCGTGGGGTGTTCTGCTCCCCGAAAGCCCGGATTTGGCTGCACGAGGCCATCATGGACAACCGCACGTACACTTGGGCTCGCACTCCTCATGCCGCCATTTATGGGCTATGCCCCGCAGGCTGGGGCTGCTGGTCCCTGCGCTTCTATCACATGTTGCACAAGAACGTGATCCCAGTCATTATGGCGGATGGAATTGTGCAGCCGTTTGAAAGGTTCTTGGATTACACCAAATTCAGCGCAAAGGTCTTGACAGGGATTTCGGGGCCTGCATTGCAACGCAAACTCCAAGCGTTGCACGAAAGTGCGGTCTCATTCCGGCAGTCGTGTTTGGCATGCAACCCGGCCGCAGACACCGCCTTCATGGGTTGCGCTGAGCATCCAGTGACCAAGAGGTTCATAGAGATGCAAGTCCATGCCCCGTGGTTCTCCTGGGATGCTCAAGCCGCACGAAATGTCTACAAACTTTTTTTGTTGGAGTTGTTCTGTCGCAAGGCCAGAAACAAAGACCACAGGCTCTGTTTGAACACCTCGACTTCGATTGCTTACTCCGAATGGTGGTAGCAGAGCCTTAGACTGTCTTGCCTTCAGTAGGGCATCGATAATCGCACACGACTTTCACTTGCTGTTGGCTCTTTCCTCTCACTCTTCAGCCCTTTTGTCAATGCAAGCCAGGACACGACTTCGCATATGCTGTGGAGGGTGCCTGCGCCTGTGTGTGACCCCTGGTTGTCGGTGTGCCGTAGTGATCTGTTTGCGGTCATTGGACACTGCATGGGTCCCTAATAAAAGAATAAACAAAAAGGTTCTGGGGCACCCGGCACATGATGCCTCACTGTAGGTTCTGCCTCCTGTCCCCGACTGCACTGTGTTATGACAGCCCGTTTGGATGTGCACCATCTATTATGGGGCTGCAACGGACCTCTGATTCTCTTCCCCCTGCTCCATCTAAGCTGCCCTGCAACTGCGGGACGGGCTCCGGCTGCAGCACGCTGCGCGTTTCCTCCGACAGACAGGCAGTTGGAAAGGCTCCTAATCGTCTTACTGTCATGTGTTTCTGTTTGCTGACTGTTTGATCAGCCTGGTCAACAACATGTGACTATAAGACCATGAGGCGGCTTCCGGCATGATATGGGCATTTGTGTGGACACTCTGTGGATTTTGCGGAGTTCATGGACTTTGCCCACTTGGCAACCTCCCCCAGTAGTGTGCCCCCTTTGCAGCTCTTCCTTCCCATATTCAGATTTCACCAAGAATAAGATTACCATTGAGCATTTTTTGTGTGGGTGAATGTGTGCGCACATGACCCCTTGGCGATAGTACGGATGGTCTCCTTTGAAGGCACTTGGATTTCCTCCCAGCCTTGTTTTGCTCTCTCTCCCTCTCTCTGTCTCTCCCCCTCTGTTTGTGTGTGTGTGTTGTGGCCTGATGAGCTGTTTGTTCACTTGGTTTGCTTCGTGTGTTTGTAGTGTGACGCCCCATGTCCCATGCCTTCGATGCATTTCCAGACAAGATACGGTGGTGGTGATTTGATGGTCATGGCAGATGCCCACCCCTGTGTGGAGTGCCTGAGTGCAGAGGCAGACTTTGGACATCTTGTTCGACATGCCTCACTGGCATGTAGTAGAGCAGAAGTGCATTCACCCGGTCACTGAGGCTTGTCAAGGTCAGGCGATGTGAAAAATATGGAATTGTGACCGCCTTCTTGTCTCTTTTGGCCTCTTTTCCATCTAAGCTTCATTGCCACTCTCTTGACACGGTTCCATCCAGCGCCGATGAAGCGATTTTCTGCAGAAGGACTGCCTCCTGTCACTTGGAGTAAAGCCTTGTCTGGCAGGATAACTACTTCCTTAATGGAACTGTCCCCCTCCGTCACTCAACTATGTTGCTATTCAGGTCCGAATCGGCCTTTTGTGCGCCCCTTTACTGGGCGGCCCGAAAATTGCTTTGCGGGGGGGGATGGCATGGGCGCCCGGCGAAGGAGGGGGGGGCGGGGGTTCCAGAAATGGGCTTCCGTGCCGGGCCTTTTGTTTTGTGTAAGGACGGTTGTTGCCACCAAAGGTGCCGGAACACAAATTTTGGCCTGGAAAAATTTTTTTTCACTCAAAAGATTTCCCCCACATATGTGTAGTCAAAATGATCAGCGCGACGTGGGGATCATTTTGAGCCATGTATGTTGGGGTCGGACCCCCCCCCCCCCCCCGGCACGGCAGGCTGGGCAGCCCCAGCCCAAACCCCCCTCCCGGCACGGCAACCAAGGAGGGGGAGGGGGGGGTTGGGCAAATGGGCTTCCGTGCCATCCCCCCCCCGCAAAGCAATTTTCTTCCCGCCCTGTGCATCCGTGCGGCCTAAGAGCCTGTGGTGCAGTGCCTCTGGACCTTGTCTCTGCACCTTGGCCAGTGTCTCAGGCGAACTTTTCGCGTGCACCTTTTCCGGCATCAGCATGGCTCCTCTGAGTAGTGTCCAGACTGGGGACATATCCCCCAGATGATTCCCTTCCCTTCGCTTGCACCTTTTCCACTTGTAAAGACATATTTTGTAAGGGGGACTTGTGCGCACCATGTGGGCACCTTGCGGCCACTTGGGGCTGGGTGGTCCACCTTAGGTGACCAAACTGGTGTCTTGCCTTTTGTGCAGGCAGGTGAGACAAATTATTGCCGTTGTTTGTGTTAATTGAGACCGGAAGAATGAGTCCATGCGCACCCCCGCCACCTAAGCTGCCAAAAGTCTGCCCTGACACCTGTGCCATTGCACTTTGCCTCAGACATTCTGAGGATGGGATTGGAATCATCCAGCACAGAGCATGAACCAAAATTACACAACAGTCACATTACCATTTGGCGGCTGTTTTGGTGGTCTGGTGCAGTTGCCCACGGTCTCTTTATAGAGCCTGTCCATTGGGTGACATTACGGTGCAAAACCTGCACACCATGTGCGTTAACCCCCCCTCCCTCTGCAAAGCATTGACAGGATGGATCCCGTCCTTTATTTTGCACAGCTCTGCGTTTGGACGGCCGTGATAATTCGTACTGCAACGAGTTTGAAAGGTAATGAGATCATGGGGTGCCCATCCAGTCACCGAGACATTTTGCTGCAGCAATGGCAACACAGGCATTGCTTTCTTCTACCGCTGCAAGCAGGCGCACATCATGGGCCCATCAGCAAAGTGATCCCCTATTCACTCTTCTTCTGTGTTAAGGCCGGGACAGCAAGGGGGACGTGTCTGGAGGAGGCCGCAGCGGTCCCTCAGACAAAGGAAGCAAGTATCTGCTGGGAGGATTAAGTCAACGACAATTCGCGTCTAACGGGAATAGTCTGTCCGGTACCGTGTGTCCTGTTTCCATATACCAAGTCACACATGCTTTTGGCAGCATGTTCCTAGTTCGGGCAGCGGATGTGGCGCCTCGCACCATGAACTCTTCCAATCAGTGGACATTCCCAGATGCAAGCCAGCCACAGAAGCGCCTCCACTTTTCATGGCTCCAGGGGCGAGCTCAAGAAGTTCTTTCCATTGCAGTTTTTTTTCCTTCCAGCTGAATCTGTCCCAACACAACCCACAACATTTGACTTCCAGCCAAGGAACGTGTGGATGTGCCTGAGTGTCTAGTTTTTTCGAATGGCGCCTAGTCGCTGATCGTCACTTTTCTTTGACTGTCAGCGGCCTGACGAGATTCTACCTTCGACCAGTGCCTGTCCTGCTTCTGCTTGTGCTGGGATTTGGTCGCTTTTGCGTCATCTACGTGTGTCTGAGCCATGCCTCAGCCGCCAGGTGCCAGGCACAGTCATATCCTGGCTGGGATAGAACTCGAGTGAAATGCTTTATGGCCATCTGAACTCCTTGCCAACGCTTTCCACATTATTAGGCGCCCCGTGTTCACGATGTGGTATCCGCTTGTTCCCAGTCACAGAGGTGTGCACTGTATGCAGTGTTGAACGGTGTAGTGCAAATCAAATTTGCGGAGGTTTTTTGCACGGATTGGAGTCCCTTCTATGAATATTTGTTCCGTGGCGTTTTTTGCTACGAGCAGAATTGTCATCGTGACTGCAATCAATCACCAGCCCCAGGTCGCCTCAGAGCATCAGGGCACCTGGTATTTTTTGGTCGATGGCTATGCAGGACGGCTGCACACAGAAATACTGTCCAAGCATCCCCGTGGTACATTTTTCGCAGCCTGACTGGTGAGTACTCAAGGAGACGGAGAGTACACTCTGCAGAGCTTGTAAGGTCTCGCCTATTTTGGGGATGAACCACAGAACTTCTGTTCAGGTTCTGATTCTTCAGGGTCCAGTGATGACGAAGATGGTGGTGATGAAGATGATGGATCCACCTCTGACAGGTCAAGCTCTGATGGGTTTGCCTCGGCCGGCCCTGAGTCTGTGCACCTTTGGGGACATGTTATATTGTACCCGGGACATCCCAGAGGAAAAAGGGATCCTCAAAAAGCTGGTGGCACCAACAGTGCACAAACCTGCACCCAAACGTGCAACGCAGGCTGCAGCGAAGCCTGCTGCAGCCACCTCGTCCATCCCTGACACTGATGGGGAACATTTGCAGCATTTCAAGACTCCGTGGGGCCGCAACAGGAAGTTTTACACTGTCCCTACCTCTTCTGTGATTCTGTGATTATGTTCTGTATTTTGGAGTTGACCGCAATGTACGCATGACAGATACAGGTGCATGTGCATGCTGTGCTGCCCTACCTTTGTGATTGCATGTGTGGCAGGATTTAAACGTGGGGTGCTCAGTAGCTACCCCCCTCCCCCTTGTCTAAGCTACGGCCTTGTTTAAGCTACAGGGTGCGCAGGGACCGTATTAATTCCGTACCTAACTTGATTCGGTACGAAATGTAGTGCAACCGCCAAAGACATGGTTTTGGTGACAAATCTGCCAATTACATGGAGTCATGGACACATTTATTGTGATTGTTTGCCCACTTGAACCCACAGAGCTCTGATTTTGGGGATATTTGTGCATTATCTTTCCCTTTGTTGGTGGTGGCGTGTGTGCCAGTAGTTGTATGTGTCGCGCACAAGCTACGGCCTTGTCTAAGCTACAGTAGGCGTAAGGACAGTAGTAATTCAGCACTTTTGTGTGGCTTAGGCAAGGGGGAGGGGGGTACTATGGTGCCTCCCCCACCTGCCATCATGGACACACTAAGCTCGCATCAGCACGTGGGCACATGCACACTGAAGTACGCTTTCCAATACGCCCTGTGTAGAGGCCCATCTCAGAATGCATCTGTGCGCTTTCTGGGCCGACGTACAACCAGTCTTCTGGGTTGATTGCAGCGGCTTGGGATCCACCGTCAGTGTCATTATGGATTACTTCAGGGCTTTGGAAGTCATGACGGTAAGATTGATCGCGATTGCCAGACGGCCTTAAGGAGCCCCGACTGAGGCTCTGAGTTGTATTGGCCTTTGGAGAAATAGCTCATGATGTTGTGAGCTGTGCCCCACTACGGATGGACTTGGGGTCTGAGTACCATGCCTGTAGCGGCCCTTGGCTTCTTTTGACTTCTGGGCTGTTGCATTGGCTGCCTTTGTGAGTGCTGTACCAGGCTATGCATGTATTCGGGAGGCTCAATGGTCGAGGTGAGTAGCCCACCGCGCCACAAACCGCAGTGATTTTGGCCGCGGCCCCGAGACAGCAGGGTAAAACCCACACTCTTTTTTGGGGGAGCGTTAGCGCGCTGGGTGCACGCCAGGCACGCGCCGCGCATCTTTTTTGACCTGTGCCTCAGCGGCGAGCTTTTAGGGGGTGCACTAAGCGCAGTGCGCGCGCATTGCAGCTATTTGGACATCTAGCCGTCCTAGAACCCCATGCTTTTTGATACTATGGGCCCTATGGGCATTATTGTTGTTTGAAAATGGGTATTTTGATGCTTCTTTCACATTGGGGATATGGTATATTTGGATTCTCACCCAGTTTCACCCATTTTCATCCATTTGATGCTCGTTTCCACCACATCCACTCCTTACGAGGTTGATTTCTCCCCACCATGGGGAACCCGAGAAGGCAGGAGATGTAGCCATTCCCCCCAACTTTTCGCCCCCAAGAAGGCAGGGGTGATGTAGCCAATATTGAGTTTGCGCTTCGTTCTTGCGACGTGAGGCAGAAACGCTGTCCAAACCACTTGGGGCTTGGGGACTCATTACCATGGGGGAGCGTTTTCGCGCCGGGCACGCGCCGGGCATTTTTTTTACCCGTGCCCGACCGGTGACTTTTTAGGGGGTGCACTAAGCAGTGCTCGCGCATTGCAGCTGTTTGGACATCTAGCCGTCATGGAACCTCATACTTTGTGATACTATGGGCATTATTGTTGTTTCAGAACGGGTTTTTTTATGCTTCTTTCACATTGGGGATATGGGGAATGCCGTGCACGCAGTGCGAAGTTTTGGATGTCAGCAAATACTCGAACCCTAGTTTCGGCCCCTTTTCACAAGTTTTTGGCTCCGCACCAGGGTTTTGTTTAGCTTCCTAAGCATTTAGGATGTGGCATATTTGAATTGTCAACCCCTTTTGCCCATTTTCAACCATTTCCCCCTATTTCCTCCCCCGCGTGGGCGTTAGCGCACGGTGCGTGCCGGGCATCTTTGAGGGAGCATTATTTTGGGCCTTCAACCTTCCGGTGCTATTGAGGAAACCGGACCAATTATCCAATCCACGCTTTGTTGCGTGGCCAAGTGGGCTTTCCCTTGCTGCTGCACAAAGCATTGAAGTGGGGTCAAGAATCATGGATCCGGGGTTTGTACAAGTTGGACTTTGTGGAAGAAGGGCATGTTCAGAGATGGGATGGGGGCTTTCCCTTGCCACTGAACAAAGCATTGAACTGGGGTCAAGAAGCATGGATTTTGGGTTTGTCCCAATTGGACTTTATCGAAGAAGGACATGTTCAGAGTGGGCAAGTTGAAGGCAGTTTCGTTGTTCTCATGTGGCCTTTGATGCTTCGCCGTGCTACTAGATAGGTGACAGGTATTCTTGGGTGAGTATCCTAGCCTCCGCATGCGCAGCATGCACACAGTGCACACGCAGCGCGCACGCAGTGCAAGAACTTCCGCATGTATTGTTTAGATTATCACCCAGTTTCACCCATTTTCATCCATCTCATGCTCGTTTCCACCACATCCACTCCTTACTAGGTTGATTTTTCCCCACCACGGGGAACCCGAGAAGGCAAGGGTGATGTAGCCATTCCGCCCAACTTTGGGCCCCCGAGAAGGCACGGGTGATGTAGCTTTGTTCTTGCGACGTGAGGCAGAAATTGACCTGCTCACGGAATCCGATGTTTCAGATTTTGGCATGTCTAAATTTCCCTTACAGTTCAAGCCGTACTGGAATACACATGACCGGCACCCACAATGAATACCCACAATTTCGAGCACACTCAAGATGCATCCGAATAGATGTTGCGGTGCCCGCAGAACATGTGCTCAAATTTGGTGACATCGGTCCACAAAAAACACTCTTTGACCACAAACAACCCACACATCCTCGCCTTCCCAATGAGCTGTTCAACCAAAAAAAAAGTGCTGTGCAATATCAACACATCAAGTGCATCAACAAAACAATCTTTGTCCAAGCTCTTTGAGTTTGCAGTGGGCCCGCCCACCCTAAAGTTGCAAGATAATACCCTAAATTTGCGACATTGCGAGTCCTGCAGCTCAAACGCCATCGTCCACTGTCCCCAACGGTTGCGTTCACAAGCGGCATTGCTGCCCCCTCCCCCCCCAACCCCACTGTGCGGCTCATGATTCTTCCTCGGGTTTCTCCGCGTATTAATTGTCCCCTACATTATTCACTCACTCTTGGACTGTTTGGTGTTGACCCTTTGGTGGTCATGGCAGGTTTCCACCGCCTGCATGGCGTGAAAAGGAGAGGAAGCCACGGGTGGACCAACCTGCCAACGGCCGGAGAAAACGTAGAAAACGGGCGCACACCCCATACCACCGTCCGGTGCACACTCCATGCAGGGGCGGAACATGTCAAGTGCAGATTCGAAAACCTCATACACCCGGTCCAGTGGTAGACTAGTTCCAGGGGCTGGCGCACAAATTATGGTGGTCCCTCAGGGGGAGCCTTAAGCGCAGTGCGCGCAGTGCAACTATTTGGGCGTCTGGCCGTACTAGAGACCCATACTTTGAGATACTAGGGGCCCCTAGGGGCATCATGGTGACCCCTAGCGTACGTTTTGACTTCTTATTTTGTCCCCCTTTGTTGGGGACCCCCGAGAATGCAGGGGTGGTAGACCTGAATGAAGTTCAGTCGGAGTTGTTCGCAAGTAAGGAGCAGCATATGATGCAGCTCTACTGTTCGCGATACCTCAATAACGCCTATCGCTTCTACTGGAGATCGATGGGGTTGTGCTATGCTAACTCCCCATTCTCCCAACTTGCTAAGGTGTTGACCAAGATCGCCCTTAAAGGAGCGAGAGTGGTACTGTGTACCCCAGTTTGCAACTTTCTTGAGCTGGGGCAGTTTGGGTCACCTAATTCTAAGGGCGTTTCCAAGGGGTGTGCTTGGGGGCTCTTCGGAGGGAACATAGTCAAAACGTAGCGCGCAGTGCGCGTGCAGTGCGCGCGCAGTGCAAAGATTCCCCCTTAGTCAGGGCAGTAGAGGGGGAAATGGAGCGATAGAGCCAGTGTCCCGCACATGGAGTGTACAATATACCCAAGCTTGCGCCCCCATTAGGCGCTCCTCATGTGAAGAAATGCCTCACCCGCATCCAACCCAATGGCTGAGCTACCTTTGCCATGCACATTTCTTGGCCAAGCCGCCTATGTGTACATGGTCTGCCTTGATGCATGAACTCACTAGTGTCAAAAAACAAATCAAGACCCCAAATGTGTAAACATACCGGAACATCAACACCAATGTCATCTACTCCCAACCAAAAAACTCACATATCAGTCAGTCTCAACTACACCCTAACCGTGTATGTATGTGTATGCGTGTGCCCTGCGGGCGTGATTTGATCAGCATGTGGTACTCGCGGCCCCTTAAAGTGCCATATGTGACATAGGTCAATTTTCCAGTGATCCAACTTCACCAGAACCACCAAGCCCTACCAGAGGATCCAGCGCTAGTCATACACGATAGGTGCCTATTGACAAACGATAGGTACCTATGGCCAAACGATAGGTCCCTTTGGCCAAATGATTGGTACCTATGGGCAAAGGATAGGTACCCATGTCGAAACGATGGGTACCTATGGCCAAACATATGATTGACATCAGGGCTGAAATTGCGAAAAACCAAGTGTTCTGCATTGTGCAAGGTACACAGTAGTGCCTTGGATGCAAGAAAATTGAAGTACACAGCAATGCACCAATATCATTCGGGGCGCGCGTTGGGCAAAGAATGCCACTTGGCAGTGCGTGATCCACTCACCATATTTGGTTCATATGCCCTCATGTTTGCATGCCTTGCTTCGTGTCACACATCTTTTGTGTTCCCCCACGGGGGGGGGGTCACTTTGGGTTTGTTCCCTTGAGGGTGTGGGAATGCCGTCGCGCATAGGCGGTCACTAATCAACGGGGTGGGGGTACGTATTGTATGCATGCACAATACACGTAGCATCGCCGTCCCAAAGCACAATGGGGGTGTTGCCTAGGGACTAGAAATGGGGAATGGACTTCCTACCGGCTATACTCCTGTGGCTACAGCCGGACAACGGCCTACCGAAGGGGCACAGGCAAATCTCCTTCATGGAGCTAGCCTTGGACTTCGAGTCTCATGTAGGGCGGCCCCTCCCGCCCACCCCGCAATTGCGTTTCGCGGGCACAGAGATGTCCTTGCAGGCAAAGGGCCGCGTGGTCCAGTTGGCTGTCACCATCGGCAGGACAAGAGTCCATTCTGCCGTCGGCCATCACTGCACGCTGCCGCTCGTTGGTGCCGCTAGGGGCCGGCACAGTTGTAGGGGTGAAAGGACGACCCCTCCAAACCTTAGTTGCGTAGCTCACGAAGCAAAGTAGGTTCAGCCCACACAGCCTCCCCAGCTCCTTCCCCCCCTCCATCGAACCTTCCATCTCTCCCATGTCAGTCTCTTTTAATTTTAAGAGCGAGGGCCGCCAGGGGGACATGTCAACCACAGAGCAGCTGGACGGCGAGGGGGCATGGTCGTGGGAAAAGCTGCGGGCCCAAGACGAAAATGTGCTCGACTGGGCGTGGTGCAGCCTCATGGGGGAGCACTGGCGCGCAGCGGAGGTGCCCACCGAGAGCAGGCATGGGGTACTCGACGCGGGGGTGCGATTCTGGACGAAGACGGCCAGGCTGAACACCTCCAAGCTGGCCCTGCTGTTCAATCGCACACTCAACGTGTGCCTGGTCTGCAAAAATTTTATGGCCTACAGGGATGCATTCCTGTTTGGGTTAAGCCTGGCGTGGGGCATCGAAGTCCCCGATTTGGAGTTGGCGCAGCCGCAATCAGAGGCGGCTTTTGAGCTCTGCGCGTCTCTGCAGGACCTGGAGCGAGCGGCCGCGGGAGGACACCATCACGGCGGCCACGTGGGGACAATCGACGCGGGGCCATCAGCGGGTACGCAGCCGGGGAAGGTGCCTGCCGGAGGAGGCATCGGAGCGGACGACGAGGACGGCAAGGAGGAGCGGGGCGAACGGGACAAGTGGAACCGCCTGACGACGCGCGCGGTCCGGAGCATGCGCAGGCGGGCGGGAGCGCCCCGGTGGACTATCAAGCTGTGCAAGGCCCTGGAATCCCAGCTGCGAGAGGACGAGGAGATGGGGGCCGAGGGGCCACCACCGCTGGCAGCAAAGGTGTGGAAGATCCTGTTGGACTGTGACGTCACTGGGGCTGATGACCTAAAGGCCAAGATGAAGGAAAAGCGGCGCAAGGAGAAGAAGAAGGCGCGACGGCAGCGAAAGAAGGACCGGAAGCGAAAGGGAAAAGGGCGCGCCGGGAAAGACAACAGCAGCGACAGCGAGGACAGCAGCACGAGCGGCAGCGGCACGACGTCAAGCAGCTCTTCATCATCCTCCGGGAGGTCACGGGGACGGAGGCGTAGATCGCCGCAGAGGAGTACCGCGCGCCATGCGGGCAGCAGCATAGCGGGCCGCAAGGAAGGCGAGATCTGGCGCGGGACAGGCTCCGCGGCCAACACCGAGTTCACCCTGCTGAACGGGAGGCGTCACTTCAAGTCCAAGCGCACGGGAGCGTGGGAAGATTGCACGGACCCCCCGAAGACGAAGTGTGGAGACTGTGGGCAGGCCCACTGGTATTTTGATCGCGACGAGTGGGGCTGCACGCGGGGAAAAGGGACGAGGTGAACCGCAGAGCGGGATCTGCCCATTGCCGATGGCGCCGAGCGGCTCGGGCAGGCCCTGCGTGGGGGCTGGGGAGCCGGCTACGACGCATCTGTCGTCCGAGGGCTCAGCGACACGACCCTCGAGGGGTATCTGCAGGCGCTCAGCCACCTCAGAAGGAGAGAGAGGATGCAGCCAGGATGCCACAGGCGACGGGTCCTGGAAGACGAGCTCGCCTCCCTGGTCGAGAAGGGCATGGGAGAAAGCGCAGTCAAAAAGGTTCTGTCCGCGGTGCGACTACTCGAAAAACTGGGGTGGCTGCGCCGCACTGTCCGACCGGGAGACTGGTACCTCGCGGTGGGGGCAGCAAAGGCCGCCGAAAAGGCAGGACGGACGACAGTTAAGGAGTGGGCCAGCATGGGCGCACTACAACACATGGCTGCCGCTGCAGGGTCGGCCGCGGAGTGGGAAATCGTCGCCCTTGCCGCGCTGTCTTGCTCGCACTGCCTCAGGGCCAGCGAGGCCATCACCGCCCGCGCCGACGGAGAGGAGCTGGTCTTCACGGGAACGAAGTCGCGGGCCGGAGAGCAGCGACAGAGCATGGGGCCGTGGACGGCGAGATGGGCAGGATTCCTGGCGCGGCTGCGCGCCCTCCACGGCTATCACCCGGACCGACCAGCGTGGTTCCGGGGGCGAGACGGGCTGCACGACGGGCTGCGGGGCCTCCTCGACAGGCCGGGTGGCAGCTACAAAAATACGCGCTGGCACTCGTTCCGCAGATACGGCGCTGCGCAACTGTACGGTCTCGGCCTCCCGGTGCGCTTCATTATGCTCTGGGGGGGCTGGAAGACGCCGGCGGTTGCGCAAATCTACTACACGGCGCCCCCGCGGTGGAGCTTCGTGCGTGGGGGACCCCTGGTGCAGCCGGCATGGGATGGCAGGACCCCAAAAGCGGAGATGGCGGCGGGCACCACGCTCGGCATGTGGCCCGGCTGGGTGCGGCGCGAGCTCGAAGTCCCCGCTATCCGACCTGCTGGGCCTGGGTCGCGTGGGGCTGCCGGCAGCGAGGCGGGTCGCAAGAGGACGCGGACAACGTCGCCGCGGGTCACGGTGGTCGAAGTCGAGGAGTCGCCGAAGGAGAAGCCGCAGAAGGCGCAGCGACATTCGGGGCGCTCAACGGCAAGGCCAAGGGCGCAAAGGCAGCTGCAAGTCGAGCGGCGAGAGGAGCCAACGGCCAGAGCAGTGGAGCCGGAAGGCGGAGACGGAGACCAAGTCGGTGGGCGGGGCCGCGGGGGATCCGCCAGCGGTGCTGCCGAGACACCGGCGGGTGGCAGAGGCAATAAGCCGCCTGCCAGGCGTCAAAGCAGGACGTAAGGACATGGTCAGGGGGGCGGTTCTGGGGCTGCTGGAGGCTGAGCGGGCCCTGGTGGGGGGAAGCGAGGACACGGCGGTGGGCGAAAAATCAATTTTGGAGGCGGCACTGGGGGGGGTGGCGGAAGAGGGTTTGGAGGGCGAAGAGGACGGGTATTACTCATCAGAAGAGGAGGGGGACATCCCGGAGGGGGCGGCTGCGGCGGGTCTGGGGGAGGCGGGGGAAGTCACAGTGCACCAGTCCCTGTGGGACAGGCTCGTACCGCGGGGGCTGGCGGCAGTGTACGCCCAGTCGCAGGGGGGGGGGGGGGTTAGAATCGCGCTGCCCAAAGCTGCCACTGATGATGCGAGCCATCCGGGCAGGTACGAAGGGGGTAAAGCGCACAAGGCTGCGCCCCACCGCCCGAGCGTTTTTACGCCCGAAAAATCGGGAGAAATGTCGTATGATTTTAGACGCCACCCCAATAAATGAGGCCGACGCGCGCAGCCCGGCGAAATTCCGGCTGCCAGGCCTTGAGGGTCTGAGGGACTGGCTGAGGGGGGAGGTGGGGGGGGGTAAAGCCCCCTGGCTGGCGAAATTAGACATTCAGAACGCATTCTGGAGCATAAAGCTGCCGCGCCTGTGGCGCCGCATTTTCGTCTTACGCTCCGCGGACGGCAGGGCGTACAGGTACACGCGTCTGCCCTTCGGCTGGCGCTACTCGCCACTGGTGTGCCAGACCTTGGTCCGCAGTATCGTCGCAGGGGCCCTTCGGGGGACCTCGGCAAGGGCCTGGGTCTACATTGATGATATATTGTTCTGTGCAGGCAGCAAAAGGGAGCTGAGGAGTGCGGTCCGCAGAGTCACGAGCCGCCTGCGGCGGGCCGGTTTTATAATTAGCATTAAAAGTGAGCCCAAGCCTGTGCGTGCCATCAGCTTCATTGGAAAGCATATAGACAGCAAACAGAGAACCATACAGAACGCCAAGGGTGGAGTCCAGAGCGCGCTGCGTGCGTGGGTGCGTGCCGTGGGTCGGGGTACCGTGGAGCCGCGGCGCCTCCGCAAGCTGCTGGGGCAGCTCTGCTGGCTGTCGCGGCCGGGGGCGGGGCTTTCCTGTTTTATGGCAGGCAGCTACAGGGCGCTGGAGGCAGGGTCCAGGGTTTTCACAAGAGGCATGGCGCGCGGGTTGGGCACTGTGCTGGTTTTTAGTGCAGTGGCACACACGTACCCCCCCGAACGCCCCAAGAATCCCACAGCAGAGCACTCCCCACGCACAGACGGAATCCAGTTTTTCACAGATGCGGCTGAGGAGGGACGCGGCTTCAGGGTGGGCATTGTGGGCGCGACGCTGCACAGGTCGTCGCGTTGCCCACAGTGGATCCGCACGCTTCAGCAGGCAGAATTCTATGGCGTATATATGGCGTGCAAGATGGCGGTCTATATGGGATGGAAGGTAGTGACTGTAGGAACGGACAGCGAAGTCTCCCGCTGCCAAACTATGGGAATGCGGGCAGCAGCAGGATGCCCGGTCCAGCAACGAATCCTGCGACGCATATTCTGGCTCCGACTCTGGAGCAATCTGCAAATAGGCACCTTCTGGGTCGAGTCCGCGCTGAATCCCGCGGACCCCATGAGCCGGTTAAAGTCCCTCCCGTCCCGCAAGGCGGCAATACAAGCCGCAGAAGAGCGACGCCGACAGTGGAGCGGGACTCCGCAGCGTTATAAACATCTGGAGTATCTCCCCAGGTCCCCCTGGATGCTGAGAGCGGGCGAGGGCCGATGAGGGGGGGGGGGAGTTTCGGGGAAGAGAGAAGCTGAGAGTCCCAACGAAATTCCAGCTCGCATTCGCGAGCACACTGCGCCCGTCGGTCCATGGAGGACATCAGTGTTGTGCTCGCAGGGTGTCAGGGGAGGCGGGTGCTGAACCTTAGTTGCGTAGCTCACGAAGCAAAGTAGGTTCAGCCCACACAGCCTCCCCAGCTCCTTCCCCCCCTCCATCGAACCTTCCATCTCTCCCATGTCAGTCTCTTTTAATTTTAAGAGCGAGGGCCCGCCCGCCCGCCCAGAAGTCTATGTCCCGCAGCGCACGCGCGGGGAAGCAGGACCAGACGCCAGACAATCATGCGATCACAGTCAGGCGCCCGTCGGTCCATGGAGGACATCAGTGTTGTGCTCGCAGGGTGTCAGGGGAGGCGGGTGCTGAACCGATGGCGGTATGGCATCGCTTGCAGCGGCTGCGCAAATATAACTCGGAGCAATGGGCACGGCAGAAGCAGTCAAGAATAGCGCGACAGAAACATAAGCGGCGACGGGCCCAAGGTACACCCACGGCGCTGCTTGGTGGCGACCCACATCGGCGGGAGAAGTGTCCAGGCAAAGGAGGAGCAAAGAAAGCGGCGAAGGCGTATGCCAGTGATTTCTATGCGGCCCCTATGGTGCCGCAGGGAGCCTGCAGAGGCCCAAAGTACCAGGAGGAGCCAAAGGACGGCAAGGCGGGACCCGTACCATGCGGAGGGGCAGCGCTGTTCACGCCGCCCCTTTGGCCGACGGCGCCCCCCCCCCTAGGGTGCGCGTTCCAGCCGCTTGCGCCCATTCGCTCGGCCCAGGCGAGGGCGCGGGGTGGTGGGGGTGTCCTGCATGGCCTCTGGCACAACAGTGCCGCACCCCCCTGCCCACTACAGCGCACATGGCACATTGTCTGAGTTGATGTTTAGTGCACAGCCATAGCCGCGGAAGCCGCAGTCGAGTTTCCGGGCGCCCAGCCTTCGCTCTCCGCTGAACGACGATGGGCACAGCAGCAGCAGCCAACTGTGGCCGCCCGGGAGAGAGCCCACAAGAGGGGAAGAGCGGATCCCAGCCCCCCGCCCCTGGCCAAGAGGGCATGCATGCGGCCGCAGGATGCAGCGCGACACGGCCGTGCAGGAACGGAGGTCACATAAACCCCACACCCCAGAGGTTCTAGCCCAGGCGAGGCCCCCAGTTGCGACCCAGGCAGGCTCCGGGCAGGAATGCTGACAGGTCCACAGGACCGAGCGCAGACCTAATTTTATGATGGCGCCTCAGGTGACCACGGGGGCCCTGGACCCATGCAGGTCTCCCTCTCTAATATTGTATTTCCCTGTCCCCTGGCACACACACACGCACGATCCGTCCCGCCTTGGCAGCAGGCTTCATTCAACCCTTGGGGCGAGGGCCTTTTCAGTCACAGCCCGTGTGAAGTCCAACCTCCCGTCAAAACCATTTGCCAGGCCCCATGCGCCACGGGGACTTGTGCGCAGACCATCTCCGTGTGTACCTCACCTGGTGCTTGCAGTGGTCAAGGAATCCAGATCAGAAGCAGCGTCACTGTGTGAACTGGTACTAGACCATGAGTCAGAAGTAGCTGGGACCTGAGCCTTGAATCCCCCATCACTCTCACCATCGGATGACACTGGACTGCAGACGTTCCGGGGGGGGGGGGGGGGGCTGAGAGACGGCTGCCCCGGGCTGTCCGTGGTCTGCTCCTTTCCAGCCGCATGGATCGCTGCACCTTCGATGCGCTGGCGGCCGCCGGCTGCTGGCGGGACGACGTGACCTTTGAGAGGGTCCAGGCCGTGGCCCAGCTCATGCCCAAGAGGCTCCCGGCGGTGTTCTGGCTGGCGCTCTTCTTCGCGCACGTCGCGGTCCTGGGGCTCTGCAGTGCGGTCGGGGAGCTCCTCCCGGACGCGTGGCACGGCGGCTACGCCCTCCTGATCGTGACGCTGTGGCTGGGGGGCGCCACCTGCGGGACCGCGTGCCTCGAGGCCCGGGGGTATCTGCCCGTGCCCTCGGCGCAGTGGGTGTACGCGCTCATCGGGGCCTGCACGAGCGCGTGGGGCCTGGCCGTCGGGGTCACCGGGGGCTCGGCGATGCTCGTGGAGTGCGCGCTGCTGCCCCCCACGCTCTGGGCCGCCGCGCTGCTGTGCCACGGCCGCACCGTCGCCAGCGGGACGTTCGCGCTGTGCGTGACGGTGGCGTGGGTGCAGGACCTGCTGCTGCGGCTGGACACGTCCTGCGACGCGTTCTTCTACAGCAATTTGGTCGTGGCGTCCGCCATCTACGCCTTCGGCTGCGTGTCGGAGCTGAGGGAGGGCCCGCCGCTCGTGCCGTGGCAGTCATTCCTGGGCCCCGCCGCTGCTCTGTACCTCGGCCTCGTGGGCATCGGCTTCGAGATCCGCATTGACTTCAAGTTCCATCGGCCGGAGCCGGCGTTCTGGCTCGACTGGCTGCTGGTGGCAGGGCTCGCGTTCGCCCCGATCACGTACTGGGCCCACCGGACCGGCAGCCAGGTCGCCTGCCTCCTCTCCTTCGGCATGACGTGGGTCGCGATCGGCCTCGCGACGAACTACCTCTCGGGCCCCCTCGGCCGCCTGCTGGGGTGGCTGATCAACCTCTCCATGGCCGTGCTCGGCGTAGGCCTGGCCATGTGGGTGCGCCAGCGCCGCGTTCCGGTGGGGGAGGAGGACGATGACGAGGCACTGCCCATCAGCATGCACCCCAAGTGGGTTGAGTCCCAGGACGGCTTCGCGTCGGTTGGGCATAGCATGGGCCGCGCGACCGACTGATGGTGTCAGAAGCAGAATGACCACTCGCCTCCGCACACCCACACATGATTTGGTATTGCCTCAGTCACGCAGCAGGTCACTCAGGACTTCATGGACCTGAGCTGAGGTGTGGAGCAGGATTGGTGGGACGCATCACCGTTGGGACAAACATTGCCAAATGTGCTCCTTTGGTCCATGCACCCTCAGCGGCCCTGTCCTGTGCATCTGTCGGCAACGGTTGCACCGTTGTTGGAACGGTTTCCATCTTCAGCAATGGGCACTGTGGTTGCTCATCGGCGTCGCAATTTCATCGGCCACTCTTTGGGCGGTGGGGGCATGCGCTGTCCATGGTGAATGATGTCGGTCGCATGCGCTTCACCGACGGGCCACTTCCAGCGATCCGTGCCGACGGTCTTCTGGACTTTCTGTGCGCTTCACCCGTTGTACAGCGACACTGCCAAGTATTGGCGGGATATGTGCCTTTGGAAATCTACGCGGAAAAAATCGCCATTGCTCTTAGTTTCTGAGGCCAATCTCCTAAGCCGAGTCCGGGGACACAACGATGGGAGGTGAATGACTCTGAATAGCCGTCGGGTGCAAGTGGCAGGACTACTTAAGTTTTACCCCATCTTGAAGCCTTCGGCTCTTGACGGGCACCCGCTGCTGTGTTCCAAAGCACAGATCAGTGGCAGAGTGGTAGGGTCAATGTGCTGGCGGCACAGTGTTCATGAGGCAAAGTGTTCAGGGAGGGCTGTTAAGGGGGAACGTTAGCTCACAGGCGTCTTTTTAGGCCGAAATGACCCCCACCAACGCTATACCAAGCGCTATCCAAGGCCTCCCCACCCTTGGGAGACCAAGAAGACAGGGGTTGCGTAGCCACTTTGATTTCACACACACACACACACACATACACACACACCGGTGGCGCAGTGTTCAGAGGGTACAGCGTTAAGAGTGGCACAGTGTCTCGGTTGCATAGCGTTTTGGGGGTCGTACAGTGTTCGGAGGGGCTCAGCAAGGCACACATGTCTCCATGGAATGGACTCCCCGTAGCCAGAAAGAGACAACTGCAGGACCCGACCAAGAACACTCCGACAGGACCGAACACCAGGCGTGGTCGATCGGGTTGATGGGTTTTGTCCGCAATCGCACCTTGGCAGAGACCCATTTTGCAGTCCCGAAACGTTGGTGGACCAGGCCATTGAACATGACCCAATCTCCGGGGTGGGGGGTGGGGGGGCAGAGGCACCCAGTGGGCCACCGCTGGGGCCCCTGAGGCGCCCTGTGGAAGGAATGGTGGGCCAGGCATGGGAAGGAACCTCCGACAAAACCGGCAGAACCAAGGACGATGGCGCGGTCACAGTGCAGCGTAAATCACCCGGGACACCATGCAGGTGCACACGCCACCCGCGTCAACCATGAAGTGCACGCTACCCGCAACCAACAAGGAACGCGCCCTGCGCATGCGCGACCCATGGAGTGGGGGAGCGGATGTGGTGGACAGCCGGAACAATGCGTGGAGGAGCAGGGCACCTGGGCCTCACGCACACGGAAACGCAGCGAGGCAGGTTGTGGATGGCCCGAGAACGGAGGTGTGTGGACAGCAAAAACAGTAAAAGGACCCCCGCAACAACCAGCACAACCCCAATACGCCAACTACTGGGCGCTGCTGACGCACAAACGGCACACCACGCCACATCCCGCACAGCCCCAACACACCAACTACTGGGCTCCGCGAACGCGGAAACGACACCAGCAGGAGCACCGGCCGCAGCGGCCGACAGAACGCAGCGACCCGACGCAACATGCGAAGGGAAGAACGGGTGACTGTCCAGGGCCCCGTAAAGAAACAACAACCAGATGGAATGTCACACAGGGGGGGCAGAGGCCCCCAAAGAGGTAATGTACCTACCCACCCCTTCTGTCCAAGCCGCATGGGGTTCGGTTTCGGTTGCTGTTTGGAACCAATAAACTGGCGGGCCCGTTCATTAGTTGATGTGTTATTCGGGCTTACTGGTTTTTTTCCTGCAGTGCTGCATCGATTTGCGTCGAGGCATCATTGGGCATTTCTTTTGTTGCATTCGCATTCTGCACTTGCGTACGTACATGATGCTGCCCCATGTCATTGTAGTGCACAATGTATTGGAGAGAACGTGGCTGGTCTTTGTTTTGGTACTCGCTCAACAGCTTTGCAGGAGCTCCTGCAAAAACACTAAAAGCGACGGAAACTGCAGCTTATGCAGTTTGGACCAGCCGCAGTTTGGGTACAGCACTGGGGCACAAGAGCAGCAACATTCTATCAAAGCAAATGGGAGACATGCAGTTGTCTAACAGTACTCTAACCCAGATTTGGCAGCCACTTTGTTTGCCATCACAATGGGGCTAGGGATGGCAAGTGCGCAGGGGGGGGGGGGGGGTGGCTGTCCATGGACATGTCCATGGGTAGATGCCCATGGTTGGCTGTCACCGTGTGGACATGGAGGCTGTGGATGACATTGACGGAACATGGACGGGACACCTACCCATGGACGGGACAGGGTGGAGGGGGGGGGGGGGGCACCAAGGGCGACCAACCCGCGTCTTATTGCCATCATTCAATGGGGCATGAAGGTTCATCAGGTGACGGTATAGCAAAGTGCACCAGCTCCAGCTCAACACTCCAAGGGTGCATAACTTATCCACCATGCTTGTACCTACCCTCTGCGCAAAAATGCCCTTGTCCTAACGCGGTGCACTTTTTTGGGATTTTTTGGAACCATGGTTTTTACAGTTCCAATTGTAAGAAAATGTGGTTTGTAGTTTTGTGCAGGAGTGGCATGGTTGCACCGAGACACGCGCCTCATTTCACGAGGCACGCGCGGGGGGGGGGGGGGTTGGCGCCAACGAGGCACACAGGGGGGGGGGGGTGGCGGACATTACACACCAAATGCCACTCCGTTTACCCGTCTGCCCCTCCCGTTTACCCGCCCACCATGGGAATTGCGGTACATACACAAGGCGGTGCACACACACGGCGGTCTGTAGCCACCACAGGAGTTTTGTTATTTCAGGGGGGTGCCAGGGCTGGCCCCTGCATCGAGCGTAGCAAGCCATAGCGTGGGGATGGTTGGCGCACATTACACACCGAATGCCACTCCGTTTACCCGTGTGCCCCTCCCGGGGGGGGGGGGGGGGTGGCGCTAACGAGGCGCAGGGGGGGGGGCGGCTGACGAGGCGCACGGGGGGGTTTGACGCTAATGAGGCGCGTGCCGAGCCCGATTTGCGCCTCGTGAAAGAGGTGAAACAGTTAGGAGTGGTCAAGTTGGGTGTACTTGCATGTGCTCTTGTGTTGTGCAGTGTATGGATGATAGATGTGTTCCTGAAGATCAAAGACCCAACCCATTCCTTGAGCCACCCCCTAAGCCAGCCCCTCAGGCCGCCCCTAAGCCAGACCCTAAAGGCAAGCATGTCCAGCTCTTCAAAATGTGGGCAAGAATTTCTATTTGGTCCCAATCAATCAGAATTCAAGCATTCGACCCCGTGTTTCCGCACGTTTTCTGAACTTGGCCCGTGTTTGCGCAAGGGATTGGGTGGTGGTAGGGATGGAAGCAAATTTGTCGCCAGCCCAGCAACAAAAATCTTTTGCTACGAATCATTTGTTGATTGGGTTGGTTGGCAGGATGTTGGACCACCCAATGACCCCACTCCCCAGGGGGCCACAAAGCAATGGACTGTGATGGATTTGTGTGTTGTGGCAAATATTTGCTTGCAGTAACTCCCGCTCTGCAGGTGGTAGAAATTGACCTGGGCCACCAGTTTTGCTTGACCCAATAACCGGTGGTCAGGGGGCAGTCCTACCCCCACACCCAGTCTCAAATTTCCGGCCCCCGAGGGGGCGCCGTTGGCGCAATGCGCATGTAGTGCAACTATTTGGAGGTCTGGAAACCCATGTGCTGTGCCCCAAGGATAAGGTGACTCTCCGCTCAACAAAGAGGCATTATTGCAGATTGCATTTTGCTCAACAATGCTCTATTCTTCACACCAAATGGTATAAGCATAGTCACCAATCTGACCATTGTGTTCCTGGACATCACGCTTTTGTCGCAACCAATGACAGTTCAGAGAGAACGTTGTGAATATCAATTTTTGTAACCATGTGTAGGCTGTGTGTATTTGCATGCTCTTCTCACTTTTGTCGCCACACAAAAGCTCTTTCTCCCAAAAAGTATGCATGTGGCAGCCACATCAGAACCTGTGCAAAGTTGGTATTGGTTGTAAAAGCTGCACAAGCGACACAATACATTGGCTACCAAAAGGATACCAAAGGGTAGTTGGGCCAAAGGGGTTCAAAACAACACTGGTTTTATCACACTTGTTGTTGGTTTTCATTTTTCAGGAGAATTTCAAATTGAAATTGTTAGATTAGAGGGAAGTTTGGTTGTTTGCACATATGGCAATTTTTCATGTTTATGTTGCAAAGCGGTGCAGGGAGCATGTAGCATAATTCTTCGCTCACCCACCCTCGCGTGATTGAGGAATCGCCCGCGGAGAAGAGGATACACAAAAAGAAAGGACGCAGAAGACAAAAGGGGCCGCAGAGATGAACAAATAGAAACAATTTTGAATGAGAAAAGAAGGATACAAGAAATGAATATTGTAATTGTTAAATAAATTCTTTTTCAAGTCATGCCGAACAAGGCAATTTAAAATGTGAATTTGACTTTTGCTTAATTGAAAACACGACCAAGAAACAACTTGAATCTGTCTTTTTAATGAATATCATTTTGCGGAACACAAACCTAAGTTCCATTTTATTTGAAATTCTATTTACACATGAAGACTAGATATTTTGCCAACCACAAGAGCTGTAGACCATTGCTAATAGAGTGTAAAGTACCACTTTGTGCTTTACCTTGGTGGTGCAAAACCGTACAGGGCAGTGGTGGGCCTTGAATGCCCAAAAAGCTCATCTCACGGGGCCATTTTCCGTAGAATAAATGGATTGTTTACGCCGAATCAGGCCAATTACTTTGAAAAAAAAAGACCGTAAAAAGTCTATCGTTTCCGGGTTCCGTAGGGTCAGCTTTTCCAACGAAATGTGGTCCTTGACTACCTTTGACCGATGCCAAAACAAAACCGATTTACTGGTGCAACGCCGAAATCGGCCCACAACGGCCTGGAACGAGAAAAATATAGATCTAGACGTAAATTATGTTATTGCAAATTTCTTCTTTGTTGCAACTGTGAAACCACCATGTGATTGAGGCAAGCGAAGGGCTCCAGCTTATATGGCCTCGTTGGCAACATCTTTGTCTGGAGACAATGGGCGCTCTTGTCTGTAAAGACAATTGAGCCCCGACATTGCTTTGTGTTAGCCGCATTGAAGCGGATTCAATCAATCCAAAGACACATTTGCTTTATTTCTCTCTTCCATAGCGATGAGTAGTACTCCAAATGCGCAAAGAAAAGTTGACCGCTACACCCGAAACGGAACAATGAAGACCACCGAAGTTGAAGGACAAGATTCCATACGCCCTATTCGTACACCCCACCGGAACGAAAACTATTGAAACTTGGGAACTGGGGTTTGAAAACCTAACTAAGAGTGGTCACTACAAAATCATGCCATATTGCATAGCGACCTTGCTTGATGGTGAACTGGGTGGATAGTAGTGCGCAGCTTTGACTTGTTCGTTTTTTTGTTTTTCATTAAGCTCCAACTCTGTGATGCACCATGGGCCGCAACAACGATGCGCATATCCTGGCAGAACACAGCCACAGACTAGACTAATTGAATGAAATTAATTAACTAAATTAACGAATTAATTAAACTAATCAAATTACATCACATATTTATTACATCTTTTGCCACAAACAAAATTTGGTCTGGCTCTTTGTACAAGTGTTCATTTAGGCTTGATCTTGTTTAAACATTCCATAACTTGCAGATCCCATTGCAAGCCTATCATACTCGGAAAATAGGGCAACCGTTCATCGCATATATTGCCAGCACGAAAAGTTTTTCCAAAATCACAAATAACGTGAATTTTATATATATTTTATATTACAAAACAAGGCTATGTCGGTACGCGGCATGTTCTCTCTGGTTCCCTCTCACGGCACTCGATATAGATAAGAGGACTATACGCGCATCCCCCCCCCCTCCCCCCACCCTGGGCCAACCGGTGCACTATGGGGCAAGGTTAGGGACCCCCTTCCCTATTTTGGGGTCGGGAAACACAAAAAAACATGTTTTACAAGTGAATTGGATGGTTATTAGTGGGTATTTGCCCCTATAAAGGGCTCACAATGGCTAAAATTAGGGTATGACATCACTGTTGGTAGGATCTTAACCACAATACTAAAAATAACTATTAAATCCTAAAAATAACCCACACCACCCCTATATACACCCAATAACATAGTAATTCAACGTTTTTAACATACTCTTGTCCATTTTGATGTCCCTCAAACTATTATTGGGGGTATTTGGTGCTAGTATTGGGGGTTTGGACCACAATTGTACCTATGTTTAGTACTCCGGTTAGGATCCTACCAGCAGTGATGTCATACCCTAATTTTAGCCATTGTGAGCCCTTTATAGGGGCAAGTACCCCACTAATAACCATCCAATTCACTTGTAAAACATGTTTTTTTGTGTTTCCCGAACCCAAAATAGGAGGGGGGGGGGTTCCCTAACCTTGCCCCACAGTGCACCGGTTGGCCCAGGGTGGGGGGGGGGATGCGCGTATACTCCAGATAAGACTATGGAGCTCTCTGGCACCTCTTGAACAAATGATGCCATCAATAAGTTTAAACTCACCTTCCACCCAAGCTGAACACGATGCCCGCTTGTCGAAAAGGCCTTCAACCATTGGAAATAAATGGAAATAAATGCAACGTCAAAACTGTGGAGCTCTCTTGAATCCTTTGAACAAATGATGCCATCAATCACCCTAGCTGCACACGATACCCGCTTGTCGAAAAGGCCTTCAACTAATAAAAACAAATGCAATGACAAGACAAATCGGTCTTTGAAAACCTCAACTGACCGGTGATGTTGGGGTACCAGCTCTCTTCTCAGTGTCAAGTTGCACGTCACAGAGATGCTTTTGCCAAAATGTGCAATGAAACTTTGCACATGGGCACAGTTGAGGTGCCACTCAATACTCAGTAGCAATGTTGTTCTTTGACATGCCTGTTACTGCTTGCTCTATGCCTCCCAGCAATCCAGGTGGGGTCTTGGTGGTATCATGCTTAATATCAGCAAACAGTGCAAATATCATGAGCGAAAATACTGTTGGGCACAGGCTGGTGCTGAAACAGAGTCACAGACATGAGCAACAATTTACGTGCACTGAAATCTAACACTGGACACGAACACCTTGCATGACCAGAGTGACAGCACTGCATGCCCACACCCAAGCACTGCCAACACTAATTGATTGATACATGAATTTCTCTCCATGAAATGTTTGGCAGACCTTAAAACTTGAGACTTGCCATGGGTTTTCCCTCAATTCGGGGAAAAAATAATTCAGCGCTTGTTGTTTCTGTTCCGTCATTTCTACGCCACCAAGCCTGGCTCTTGTGTGGATGCCTTTTAAATATTTTGTGAACTTTTTGCTCAATTGCACCTGTCTGTTTGACAAATCATGGGCGGTACTGTTTATTTGAAAGCTGAAAAAAAACATTTGAAATCATCCACACCTTTCCACTTGCATCCGAAACAAGATATCTGCGCAATTGGAGACTTTGAGACATTGGGCATTTCTTGAAAATTGAAACACATTTGGCAAACATGTCCAGGCAAACATGTCCACGAAAAGACAACCAATAAAAACTGATGTGCACACGACACATTTAACAGCATGCAGCATGGGGCTCCTATGCAGAGGTGTTTTGCACTGACATGCCCCAGCAAATGGGGGCTGGGCGCACATCCGGGTGTCAGCCTGGATTGTTGAGCACAGTGTTTGTGGTTGCCTCTGGCTCTTGATTTTCTGGGTGGGGCCACGCACACTACAGAACTCTGCAAACCTAATCCCTGCACACTATTGCAATGTGCGATTGGAAAGTGTAAGTAAACTGCCAAAAGAGCAACAGCACTGTGCATCATCAGCGCATGTCTCAGTAAGATTATGGGATCATGGGAAATGGCAGAGTGCACCTGGCAATCTGCCAATGCAGGATATCTCCCTGGGTGGGTCTCCTCAACAATACAACACCTGTCACCTCCCCGCTTTGTGTGGCTATCCAAGAGCCTCTCAAACCAAAACAAAAGTGGACATTAAAAATATTCACAAATGCTTGGTGTTCAACGCAACTGCAAGAGGGTCCAGAAACGGTGCAATACTGAATTCAGCACGACCCACAGCCCACGAGGATCAATGAATGAAACCAGGAAACAAAAAAAAGGCAGAGCCCAGCAGCTGCCACATTCCACGAACAATGACGCCCTGATGGGCATCTCTGAAAGACAGGGGGGGAAGCGGCGGAAGGGTCAGATAGATTGAGACTCTCTCGAACTCTGGGGCAAATAGGGAGAGCCTCAATAATGCCGTATGTACATGCGCAACACGTTGGCTTGTAACTTTCACCGTCTCATGTCAGGCTGTTGCTAACATGCCCGGCGCAGGGGAAAGCCCAGGACACAGCGCGTGCGGACCCGATGCTGATCACCCACCCTACTTAGGGAAGGCCTGTGACCTTGAAAGCCGCATCCACTGACAACTCCCACACGGCGGCTTCACATGGTGCATGCAAACAACGGTGCGCGGGTGCGTCAGTGTGCTGCAGTGCTACACGAAAAAAAATTTACGAATTGACGAAGACAGCAGTCAGCAGAGAGGAACGAGTGCGGCGTCCGGCCTTGGCGCCCAGTTTGCTCAATATGTGAGGACCTCGGTCCACTCTGGTTGCTTGACGCAGCTACCAGGCCGCACAATGCTGATATCATCCATCTGCTGCGTATAAGGCTTGATATCGATGACTGCGCTGCCCCTGACGGCATCCAGTCCACGGACCAGCAACACGCCGGTGCCGTGGTCGACTTTCAGCAGCTTCACGAGGCTGCAGGCAATCGGGTTGGGACGCTGGGGGCAGCGGGTAGCAAAGATGCCCACCTTGGGGGCATTGGCGTACTGGGCCTGGGGCACGTGCGTCTCCTTGGGCCCCTCCGATCGTCCCATGAACCAAAAAATCAGGGCGTGACTGTACTCCTCCAGGCCCTCCAAGGCAGTCCTCCACTGGGGGGTGACCTTGATCTGAGACTCCTCTTGTGCCCAGTTGATATACAGAGGATTCGTGTGACGATTTTCCACAATGGCAACGGCCTGCATTCCCAGGACCCTGGTCTTGTCCAACAGGTCCAGGGCAGACTTTTGGTGGGATTTGAAATCCACCGACGGCCGCGGTCGAGGGCAGTATAAATCCGCTGACGGCCGCGGTCGACAGCAGTTTAAATCTGCTGACGGCTCGGGGCACAGCTCGATGTTTGGCTGCAGAGGGCCCAAAGGCCCCTGACTTTCGAGGGTCTCATGAGAGAAGAACTCGTTGACACCAGCAACGATGGCGTCACAGGCCAACTCAACGTCAGCTTTTGTGTTGCAGCGGCCAATGCCGAGCCGTAGCGATGGCCACGCGGGGGGGACTCCGAGCGCCTGCAACACGTGACTCTTGCCAGTGGAAGCAGAACACGCGGAGCTGGAGGAAAACGACACCTTCTCGCGGATGCGGGCCAGAACCTTCTCGGAATTGCAGCCGGGCACAGAGAAGTGCAAGTTCCCGGGGATGCGTTCATCGAGGGAGCCATTGACGCGCAGGCGGCAGCGCGGCAGGAGTCCAGCCTCGAGGCGCTGCAGCGTGTACTCGCGCAGAGCCCGAAGCCTCTCCCCTTCCCCGCCCTCGAGTGACTCGCGGGCCAGACGGGCTGCCACGCCCATCCCAACGATGCCCGGGACGTTTTCGGTGCCACCTCGGAACCCGCATTCTTGGCCTCCACCCTGGACAAGGGCGTCGAGCCGGTGCTTGGCGGAGCTTTTCACGTAGAGTGCGCCGACGCCCTTGGGGCCGTACCACTTGTGCGCACTGACGCTGAGAAAGTGGATGGCATGGTCGCGCACATTGAAGGGGATTTTGCCGACGCCTTGTGAGCCATCCACATGGAAAAGGATGGCCCCCTTGGACTTCTGCTGGAGCATGGCGGCAATGTCTGACACCTCGTTCAGGACTCCGATTTCGTTGTTCGCTGACGGAAAGGGGACGAGATGAACGCAACACAAGCCAAGGCACAATGCCCCCCTCGCCCCCCAACATCATGCCGGGTAACAAATGGAAACGGGGACGGGGCCAGGGCTTCTGTTGAGCGGGTGGGAGGGGGATAGGAGGGGGTTTGGAGGGGGGAGGGGTTGGCCAACCCCCCCCCCCCTTGTCTTGGCGCACCAAAATGTATCGCAGCAGGTTTTTTTCCTTTTCATACCTGGAGCGGTGCACAACCCTTGCCCTAGCCCATGCAATAGTGGCCCGGTAGAGACGGTGCGTGTGGAGTTAAAAAGCGTTTTGCCATCAATGAGTGTCTGATTGAAGAAGATGCGTGTGAAAGCAAGACTGAAAAAAAGCACATAACTCGAAGATCACAGGCAAAGGGGGGGGAGGGTGGCATGACGCCTTGGTGTATTGTTCTCGGCGCCTACTGGCCGATCGCCATTCGCTGCCCTTCCCTTGGACCCTTTTCCTCCATAGGTGGAGGTGTCCATCGGCCTCTCACCACCCTGTGACCTTCCTCTTCCTCCTTGCCCTACCTATCCTTCCCTGTCTACTCCCTTTCCTTTCCCGGGGGGGGGGGGGGGACAGTTCTGCATCCCCATGATCCTGCGATGTCCTACACTGAAATTTTCCCTAGCCAACACCTTTAAAAGCCGAAGCAGGAGGGGTTGCCGGTGGGGACGCCCAAGAGGCTCATAGGGGCATGATTTACAGTATTCAAGTAACCCTCTGCCTTTCTCTCCTGGACTCAATGGTGCCACGACCGGCCAAAGAACCCCTAGGCCTACCTTGGCACCAGACCTGCAGACAGCGCCGTTTAACTGACAGGGAAAAAAGACAACGAAAGAACAACAACAGTTTTTGGAAGTGACGCAATCTCAGGCCCCCAATGCTTTGTTTAACAGAGGGTGGGCAGAGTCGAGAGCAAGGAGAGGGGGGTAGACAGTAGATGGGGTCCCCCACAATGAACGGGGGACCCCCATTAATTATGCACTGAGATGCACTGTCACGAACCACCAACCTGAACTTTTGCTTTATTGGAATGGGGGGGGGGTTCGTGGGGTTTGCACCCCCTCCCACCCCGAGCCCCTTATATTTAATCATTCTAAAGAAGCCCTGGGCAGGGCTGTTGTTTGGACATTGCACAGCGCCTGTGCCTCCGACGCTGTATCTTGCGCCTCCCATGTGAGGAATGGTATGCGCAACACAATGCCACACTTGGTACCCAATTCAATTCGTAAATGTGAGGAACGCGATGATTTTGGTGGGGTGCTGATTGGTAGTACTTCTCAGCTGATTTCTTGTTCCCATAAGCTTCATGTCTGGATGCAGCTGGGTGTATTTTTTCTCCAAAGCCAAGAAGGGAGAGGGGGTTTGGCATGACCTGGTTGTATTCATGTCTGCAGCTGGCGCGCCTATTGGCCCCTCGCCACTTACCCCTACCCTTTTCTGGAACCATTCCCCGACGGGGGCACAGAAAAACCTTCAGCCTGTCCTTTCCCGCGCTCAGTCTTGTGGCCAGTGCATCCTGTGTTCCCCCACCCCACATCAATCAACCATGGCATCATGCCAAAACCCCATCCCCCCTTGGATCCGTGGTGCGTGTATTGTGTGTCCATTCCCTCGCGTGGCATGGTTGCCAGGGGTGGGGGCGGCTGGGCTTTCAAGGAGCAGCGGGGGATGAGGAGAAGACATAGGTTGCTTCAAACCCTGTGGGTCCCTGGTTGCAACCGTGCAATGGGAGGCCAGGGGGACAAGAGATGGGACACACCAAGCATGATGCTGACAAGCGCAGTGTTGGGTTTGAGCGCAGCTGCGACGTCTGCGACACGCGTGATGCCATCCTGATTCGAGAGCCCCAGGTATGTCACAGTCGCCAGCCCACGCCTTTCCAAGCTTCTGCAAGCCTCAAGTACACAGCTGTGCTCGAGCAGGCTCGTAATAATGTGGGGATGCTGCAAGTTGCTGTTGGCGCAGGTCATTGAACCCACAATGGCGAGGGAATTGGCTTCAGTTGCGCCGCTGGTAAAGATGACCTCTTGTGGGGAGGACGCACCTAACAACTCGGCCACTTCCTTGCGGGCAGCTTCCACCATACTTTTCGCCTCCCAACCCTGGGAGTAAGTGCTGGCAGAGGGATTGCCAAAAGCGTGCGTCAATGCAGGCAACATCGCTTGTAGAACCCTGGGGTCCAAGGGCGTGGTGGCGTTGTTGTCCAGGTACACTGGTTGCTCGCTTTGCTGCGTGCACTTGGCAGGCAACACCTGGCCGTGCGGCACTGTCGGCGAACTTGGAGTGGCTTCAGCATGATCCATGACGCAAGAAAACTGAATGAGAACAGGGTGTTACTGTTGTCTCTGAAACCTACGGTTAACACGTAATACTGGCTTTTGTTGATTTTGCTCACTAAGGTCATTGCAGCCTTCCCTGCTAGCGGCTGGGCCGCCCAGGCAGCCCTCGGGGGAGCGAGTGGAGACGAGGAAGCTGCTCAACCTTGATAACGATGGAGGGGCTCGCAGCCCCTAGCCAGTGGTTGCTTGGCCTTGATGCCTATGATGAACGTTTGCCCGGCGCGTGCCCTGACCGGCATCCAAACTGGCCGTGGAAGCCATGCCACCTCCAGCACCTCATCCTTGACACACAGCGGAAGAATGTACAATTTGCCAAAGGATGAACTTTTCTGTTTGGTCAGGGGAGACGTGCGGTCTAGCCTAAACCACGCAACAGGTGGGAGTCTGTTGTGTTGCGCTGGTGAAGCGTGCTGGCGACAACAAGCATTGCAGCGAAGGAAACACCCTCAAACACGGCTCAAGACCAAGGAGGCAAAGGCTCGAGGTACAGCTGTATTAATGTATGTTCGTGAAGACACTTGGAAGGACTCGTCACACGCCTGGATATAAGGTGCCCTTGTCTCCACCCCTATGCGAGTATGACCTTCCCCCTATGCAACCCACCAACTTTGCTCTTCTTCATGCAACTGTTTGGAAGCGGGCTGACGCCTTGCGGCACAAGACAAGTTCCACCAGCAGTTGGCGCACGACCAGCGGCGGGGAGTGGCCTTTCTATAGTCAAGCTCGGATCGTACAGAGGGTGAGCGGTCGCAACAAGGGTAGCTCCGTACACCAATGAGAGTGCAGAAAGGTATCCAAGGTGGATGCTAGGAATTACTGAAGCAACTTACTAATGATTCAAAATAGAAGAATCAATGGTTGGCGTCACTAGATGTAATTTGAACATTGGCGCAAGTGTTATCCGGAGAAACGCGTTTTCTCCGGATAAGGGCTTATCCGGAGAAAATTGGCGCGGAGGCGCCAGAACAGGGCACTCGGACTTTTTTATCTTTCACGATGGTCACAACACTTCGCTCACCCTGCGCCACTTCCCGTTCAACCTCTCAAATGTTACTAGATTCCTTGCCCGCGCTACGCGCGGCAAAACTTGAGCCAAGCCTTGAGGTATTTCCAGAAAATGTAGACGGGCGTAGACGGCATATTTTATTCCACCATCATGTAGCACACACATGTCCGGCAGAAAGATTCACTCTGAGTGTCTATATCATTTGGGTATACACCCATACTGCAGCGGTCACCACCGGGACCCTGGCAGCAGTACTCTTAAACCTGCGTCAGGCCTCCGGCAGCCTGCCAGTCCAGGAAGTCCTGCACTGCACGCAGTCGCGGGAGGGGGCTACACACGCGCACGCGCACACCCACGCGCACGCACGCGCGCTCACACACACACACACAGCCTCGCCGTGGCGCCGCACCGAAGAAAAGAAAAACCACGCCACCGGGCAGGTCGCCAGGACTCCCCGACGCTACGGTGGGGGGTTCAGTGCCGGCTCCGGGATTCGAACCAGGGGCCACCGGGCTACTGTCCCAGAGCTCTGACCACTAAGCTAAGCCGGCACCAGCTGAAATGTCGAGTTTGATAGTATACGGCCTGTTCTACAGACATCAACTCCGCCGGACATCGTGTGGCGACACTGTGTGTGTGTGTGTGTGTGTGTGTGCGCGCGTGTGTGTGTGCCTCGTCAACGCTGAAACCCCGCTGGTAGCGAGGGCGGCTTAGGCCAGTGGACAAAGCGTTAGATTTGCCGCTCACGGGTGGCTGGTTCGGACCCAGCAGCTGTGAGGGTACACTTGCTGAGCCCCTATTTTATTTTGCTATACACCCGAATGGCATACATGACCGCTGTTCAGGGGACACACTTTCTGAGTGCCTATTTTATTTCGGTATACACCTGGAGTGAACACATGTCCGCTGCTGAAACTACACAGATGTCCGGTGCTGAAACAATACACTTTCTGAGTGCCTATTTTATTTCGGTATACACCCGGAGTGAACACATGTCCGCTGCTGAAAGGGTACACTTTCTGAGTGTCTATTTTATTTCGGTATTTCGGTGGCCCCTGGTTCGAATCCCGGAGCCGGCACTGAACCCCCTACCGTGCCAAGGGCTTCGCCGAGACCGTAGCGTCGGGGAGTCCTGGAGACCTGCCCGGTGGCGTGGTTTTTCTTTTCTTCGGTGCGGCGCCACGGCGAGGCTGTGTGTGTGTGTGTGAGCGCGCGTGCGTGCGCGTGGGTGTGCGCGTGCGCGTGTGTAGCCCCCTCCCGCGACTGCGTGCAGTGCAGGACTTCCTGGACTGGCAGGCTGCCGGAGGCCTGACGCAGGTTTAAGAGTACTGCTGCCAGGGTCCCGGTGGTGACCGCTGCAGTATGGGTGTATACCCAAATGATATAGACACTCAGAGTGAATCTTTCTGCCGGACATGTGTGTGCTACATGATGGTGGAATAAAATATGCCGTCTACGCCCGTCTACATTTTCTGGAAATACCTCAAGGCTTGGCTCAAGTTTTGCCGCATTTTGCAACAATAGGCTAAGGAGACAAATTTTGACAAATCGAAAATCTGAAATTTAAAGGCTAAGGAGACAAATTTTGACAAATTTAACATCTGAAATTTAACAGATGTACCATAGAATAATAACAGTAATAATAATAAAAATGTAGAAAAATATAAAATATACTGTACTGTCCTATAATGGGCTGAAATTGACCAAAATCTGGCTGCGGCGCCGATTTTCTCCGGATAAGCCCTTATCCGGAGAAAACGCGTTTCTCCGGATAACACTTGCGGAACATTGGAAGTGGAGTTGTCGCCGGCGCCAGAGGTCCACACCTTACCTGGGACTGTAATATTACAGTACGCTACATGGTAGGAGAATAGGCGACTTAGCTCCAACTATGTTGAAGTTCCTCAAGGTCACCAGCGCTCCCAAAGCCATAGCGCTAGGTTGTCAGCTTCCACCCAAACCTTGTACAAAACGTTTGGTGCTCCCCAAGAAGGAGGAACCAAGTTGCGATGCCAACTTGTTCAGCAAGCAGCTTTGGAAACTTTACGATTCCTCTCACTACTTGATGGAGGGATCATCAAGGCAGAAGGCATTTCACACGGACCCTGATACACACCAACCTTCCTCTGCTAGTTCCCCCGGCCGGTGCACTATGTGTCGGTATGTGTCCAAGAGTGAACACGACAACGCGGTCCACAACCGCTTGAGGCACCCGAAGTCTGGGTCCCTCTTGAACAAGTAAGCAATTGCGGTCTTTGTCAAGTGCATGTGTCCTTTGTTGCGCGGGTACATGCATGGGTGCAGGAGGGCGTACGCGGCCGCCGACCTGGGTTGGAGGGAGGGAGGGACAGTTGGGGGGGCGGGGGGATCCGGCCATTCCTATTCTCAACTGAAAATTCTCAGATAAGAAACGACTTTTTCCCAGACAAGCCAAAACGCGAAGGCTTTTAGGGATCATGGCTTTTCGTGAGGCGTTGTCTTCCTCGTGAAAATGGCCATGAGAATGTGGCCATTGGGGTAAGAGGGGTGCCGCATCCACCGACCACGCATCATGAAGAACGGATGAAATGCTATGCGGAAACAACAGATCGTAGGATTAGCCGCGAGTGCACGCGTGATGTGCTCGCCGTTTGTGGGGGAATTTTTGGGTTGAATGGTGGCTTGCGCCGTGACTTGCAAGTCCCCGGGGGGGCTGTCAAGACGTATATCAAATCGCCCTTTGAGTGGCAAAAAGGCCAAGAAAGGCCCCAAATCCGCTAAGCAGGAAACCTAAAGTGATGCGCACGACCACACGGCTAGGGGGTGGCCACGGGTTGTGAGTGCGTATCCTTTGCGTAGGCCCATCAATTTTTAAGGACGGCACATGTCGTGACGTAAAATCTTTACGATTTGGGTCCAGTTCATCAACATTGGGAGTGCGACCCACGTTGTCAAAGGTGAAGCTTGTTGCTCGACTATCGACGGTTGTTGACTTTGCGCTTCAATTTGGCCGTGCTTTGTGGCGATTTTGTGTTTGTAGGCGTTGCTTGGTATGCAACCCATCGACGTGAGTGGAATCCGTGCAAGATTGGACGCAGCTTTGGGAGAGAATAAGGTGTTTCCCAACCGCATTGATAGAGGGTGGTCAACACATTTCATACCGAACATGTCACGATGATGGCACCACATTTGCGGCTTCCAATTGCGTGGAATTGTCACCCAAGGGCGAGTTTGTGAACCGGGTTGGTGCATTAGATGGTGTGGACCCACACAATCGAATTGGATTGCATGCATAGCGGTGCGGCACACTCCCTCCACGGCCGCGCTAGGCCCAAACGGGGTTGATACCGTCGGGGTTGATAAATTGCTACGAAGCCCATCATCCTTTGACAAGCTGCGTGGGCCGCCCATGGTTACCACAAACCACACCCAATTGTTTTGTGCAACGTGTTGCGTACTACGGAGCGTCAATGGGTTGACTTACGTCGGCGCGCATCTTGCGCCGTGCATTGGTGGCCTGCTTTCACAACACCTTTGTGGACCCCTCCCCCCCCCCACGCCTACACCTACCCTTACGTTTATGCATTCCTTGTTCCCTCTTTGTCCGCCGTCACGCTCAGTGAACGTCAACTAGAATATGAGCATTGCCTTGTGCATACATATGCTGGTCGTCAGCACCCTTCAGCCTGTTGTACCCGGTGTCTGACCTTACGATTTTGGTTTATCAAGAGTAGAAGACACAACAATAGACACGATGTTGGCTATCATGCTTCCATTGCACCCATCCTACTGTCTTGCCATATGTTTTCCACAGCAAGCTCGTGCAAGCTTAGGCCACCTTTCTTTTGCATGTGCTTTGTTGCCTTGTGATTGCATTGGTGGAGAACTTGTGCCTTCGTTAACGTGGAAACATGTTTTTGACAAGATCTAAGACAATCTACACAACGACAACTTGGTCACAACTTGTACAAGTTGACAAAGTTAGCCTTGAGGGCTCACCTTTTGCTGTTTGATGTATTTTCGTTCCTCGGAACCCGCCAATGTCGGGTGTGGGGCGAGGCCGGGATGGAATCCATAGATGCCCGTGTGTAACCGCGTCGTCCTCCTGACCCGAAGACCTAAATGTGCTTTGTGTCGTTTTCGTCGGGCGACACTCGGTTTGGATGTCATTGTTGTGATTTGCATGACCAGTGCTCCCTTTTTGCCGTCATTCATTGATACTACGTGACACACATTTCTTAGAGTGCCTACTATGAGAATCTGTACAAGTTTTTGATTGTGAAGTTGACCAAGCCCGAGTGGGATGAGTTCTTGCGATCTTCATTGGAACCCAAAGACGGTATAATTCGTGTCGGAGCCAAATGGTGCTTTTATGGTTGCATGGGTGCTTTTTCAAAAATAGTGCGAGGATGCGCATCCTCTAGTGTCCCGTACCTTTACGTTATGTTGGTTCGTGTGGCTTCAGGAGGGAGGGAAGGGAGGATTCTCTTGCAGTATGCAAATGGATCTCGTTGATTGGGTTTCTATTATGTCACAAGTTCCTTGTCTCGGGCAACAATGCAACCAAGTATTTCAACGAGCACCTTCGGGACATGCCACTAGTACCAAGTTTAAATGACTCGGGTCCATAGGGTCTAGATTTTATGACGAGGACGGGGGTATTGCATTTTTGAGAAGTTGCATAATGTGGTTGTTTCTCTCATCTAGCGTCGCGTCGATCTCCCGTGCGATGTAGTCGATGACTCTGTGCTCCCGGCTTCTCTTTTTGTCAAATCACTAAAATTAAGGCTAAAGAGGTTCGGGCCCAACCGCGAGCCGACAATATCTTAGACACTCGGCTTGACAAGCAGCCATGCCTGCTCTGTTGCCACTCTTGTACATAGTGCAATTTCCTTGGTTGAATTTCGGCTCGCCATGAACGCTCCTTTGCCCGTAGTTAGGCCGCTTTGAGTTATGCTCGCCGGGGGTGCACCCCCCATGCATCAAAAAAAGAGGTTCGGGCCCAAGTGACCGCTCCGTGGCCTTTTGCATTCGCAGGCCCTCTTTGACGCCTTGCCGAGTCGTGCCTTGGGGGACGTTCAAAGCGCAAGAATCGTAGATGTGTGGGTTGGGTGCGATCGTACGTCGAAACAACCCATAGTAGCACGGCCATAATAGAGATCAAAAAAATGCAAAACGGATTGAGGTGGAGGAGAAAACAGCAACGAGAGGGGACACTTAATGACCCACATGTCCTCACGTTCCCCAACGTAGTGTCTTCGGAAGGCATGAAATGGGGCTTGGAAGGTGAAGATGGGCCGAGACTGTTGATCCAATGCATCCCACCAAAAGGAACATACCACACCGATGGTGCTCTAAGGGGCAGCCGTTTTGCCGTTGGCCCGATTTTTGTTTTCGGTGCCAAACAATGGACACTACTCACGTGTCCAAGCATGTCGGCGGCACTCGAGTGCACGCTCATTTTCAAATTCCGTGTACGCAGTGCCGCTTCACAATCAATTGGTGGCGGGCCTTCTGCACAACACGCGATGCCGAGTCGCCAGTTTCGTGGCAGGAAAGGAATAGTATGTTTGCTTGGGCAGTGCCGGGTGTGGCAGACGCATTGCCAATCCGTTCGCATGCGCGTGGCAATGGAATGGGAATCGCTTTGCTTACATGCATAGGATTGCAACGAAATTGCTCTTCGCTCTGCTTATCGCGCCGCCCCGTCGGCATATTGGTGGCGTGACAGCCGGTGCATTGGTGTTGTGTGTTTTGGAGGATGGCTTGTAGAGCTTTGCCACTCCGCACTGTCTCTAGTGACATGCCTCTGTTGCCGAACTATCGAAATTCAACATTGGCCGCGATTCTGCCGCATAGAAAACTGTATGCAATCCCTTGTGTTTGCTTGTCGAGCCAAAAGGGAATGCCCGGTGGTCTGTAGGTTTGGGGGTTGCATGGTCGTTAATTCCATTCGTGAGGGGCATCCCTCTAGTCCATCCGCTCTCGGGGACTCCCCAATCAGACGTACCCCCCCCGGACCCACCCCCCAAGTTGATACCAACACCGCCACGCCGCGCCGCTTTCAAGGAATGGGCTGGCATTCTCTGTCGGTCACATGAGTGGACGTCCAACAACCTAAGAGGCACGGGCAGGCGGTCCGCACTGGGAAGATTGCCACTGGGACCGGCAAGTCCAAAGCGGGAGGAAGTGGAAATGAAACTGGATGCACGATGCAGGCGATTGTAACGTGATGTTTACGGGAGTCGGTGTTGGAACGGAGGTATTTTTTGGTAATGCGCGGCCGGCGGTGGCGGCGGCGGTGGCACCAACAGAACAGCAACTGCAGGTTGTGCATGACGCCTGCAACTTGGAATGCAATGCAGCAAGAGCGTTTCCTCCGCCACCGGATGCCTCCCCCGTTCCGACGTTCCGCGGATCCAAAGAGGGACTCGGAGGTTGCGTGAAGGAAGCGGGGAGATCGTTGCGGAACCCAACTACGACCCTAGGAGACCAAGCATATACCCCCCCCCCGTCAGGCCAAGGGAGGCAGTCTACTCCGTGAGGGTTGTGGGTGCTGAGAGCGAACCGAAGAATGTCCGGTTTTACGAGATTTGAATGAGTTATGCACCTATCGAATTAGATTTGTATGGGTGTTGTACGGGTGTTGTACGGGGGTTGAACCTACCTTTGGGTGAGCTGTCTCGGAGCTGCTTTGGCGTGATGTGACTGTGTGGTCGGCCCCTTTCCTGCAATTTTGACTTCATGTCAGCGCCATCATTCACATGCGCCTTTGTACACAGAACCAAGCCAGAATCCCCCACCCCGTCCGGCTCCTCGTCCCTCACGATCAGCAGCACGTCGAGTAAACGGACGACGAGAGAACGAAAGGGGTATGCAAAGGGCGGGGAGTAGGCACACAACTCAGCATCGTCTGGCTGTGCGGCCCTTTTTGGCCCGAGTGACACGCGATAATGCACGTTTTGCATCCGACGGACGACCGAGCGGATGGAGCTGAGAAGGACTGCCAAGCAAAGCAACCGTTTCCCAAGCAGAGCCAACGCAGCCCCAGTAATCGGTTTTGGCGAAATGAATGGATTGGAATGAGCGCCAATGCTTTGGGATTGCAGAGTGGTCCCAGCAGAATCCAATCGACCCAGCGCAACTTCACACGGAGGCAAACACGGTGAACTGTTCACTTCTTGCACTTCAGACCCTCCAAATGTGCCTCTGCCACTGCGATCGCACCTGCCTGCCCACTGCACAAGCGCGAGCATGCGCTCGAACTGCCCAACAGCTGACGTGTGAGCTTGGAGGCTGCAATGGCCACCACGCTGAAGTTCCGGCTGCCTGGAAGCCCAAATGGTGTCTCTATCATGATTGTCCTACACGAGCGCGCGCGTTCGGATTGCCCACAAGCAGACGTGCGTCCGCCATTTCACGTTTGCACCATTTTGCAAGTTTGGCAAGTTTGGCTTGCTGACAAAATGGCCTCTGGCGTTTCTGCAACCCTGCAACCTCACACTTGTCGATCGGGGCCGAATGTTGGCTGGTGGACGCATGCAGCATTGGGAGGTGTCGGAGGGGTCGCTGGTGTTGTTTATCAGATCGAAACTCGCGAAAGAGATCCAGAAGAAGTACCAAGACAAGGCGAAGCAGACGGCTTCCGGGGCTGCACAGCCCTCGACAGCGCTTTCTGCTGCAGCACTGCCACCGGAGGTGCATGCAACACCGCCTCTGGTATGTGCAAACCCGCAGCTTTGTGGCGGATTCGCTGCGATGTCGCTGGTGCATGTGTGTCTGGACGGCAATGGCATTTGCCCCCGTACCATCAGCGCCCACGGGCTGCAGCCCTCTGATTGTTTCTCAATGATGGCGGCCAGAGAGTTAAAGGGAGCGCTGTTCTGTGGCGTGCAACGTGACCTGTCGACCACGTCCTCAGACTTGTTGAGGAATAGAAATTGTGGATCCAAACCTGCAGCTTGGCAGACCTTCACGTCAAAGACAAGCGCCCTATGACAGAACGCTACAGTCGCGTTGTGGTGCGGTGCCGGGTCGCAGGTGGAGATGGTGCAAGGACTAAACAATGGTTACAACCGACATCACATTCAGGCACCAGCAACGGCAACATGCAGCAGGTGAATGCGGTAGTAAACGAAGGTACAAGCCCAAGAAAGATACCACCGAACGCACAAAACTGAGCAGCAACGAGTTCAGAACGATAATTGCGATGGTGCACGGTAATGCTGCTGCTGCTGCTGCTGCTGCTGCTGGTGATGGCGATGGTGATGGTGATTGTGCTGCTGCTGCTGCTGCTGATGATAGTGCTGCTGCCGCTGTCAATGAGGATGAGGATGATGAAGATGATGACGAGGATGACGACAACGACGACGACGACGATGATGACTTCACTATCGCACACGCATTCGCCAGTGAGGGGGTGCTCCAACCCGCAGTGGCAGCCATGGATGGCCACACATGACATGTGCCATACGTCGAGCCCAGAAACAATACCTGCTCAGCCACATGGGAGACTGGTCATAGCCTCCGTATGGTCGGCACATGGGCCAAAGGTTCGCTTCTTAGGGAGGTAGCTCCGTCGCCCAAGGCGATTCCAACAACCGAGTGTAGTTTGGAAAGCGATCTACGCGCTGCTGCTGCTGCTGCTGTTGCTGTTGCTGCTGCTGCTGCTGCTGCTGCTGATCAAAAAAGGAAGGTAGGTGTGACCCCTTGATTCAAGGAGAAGGTGGAGGAGGAGGAGGTCAGTGTTTCTCGACCTCTCTCTTTTCCCCTACCCCTTCCGCACTTGATGATTTGTGGTGCTAAAATCGGAGCCCTCCAAAGCAAAGCACAAGGGCTGTGTCAGAATGCGCATCCTGGAGTATTTTCATTGGGTCTGCTTTTGTTGTTTGCCTGGCTCTGCAAGGAAGCTTTTTGAGATGGAGCTTGGTATGCTGCACCGCTCCCTGTGCTGCAACATGTTGCAGCCCCGAACAATTCTCCCGTCAAGGAGGAGGAGGAGGAGAGTCAGGAGGATTTTGCATGTCATCCATGTTTTGTAATGACAACAATGATGGTTCTGCTTCTGCTGCTGCGACTGCTGATGAGACAATAACAATAATAACAATAGCAATAATAGCGCTAACATAACAATAGCATTCACAATAACACTAACACTAACACTAACACTAGCACAAAAAGTAACAATGCCAACAGCAATAACAGTAATTGTATTTGATTTGGTAATTCAGGCGCAAGCAGTGAATTAACCAACTAAATTGCAACAAGCAATAGGCTGAGGAAAAGTCCCAAGATTTTCAGGATTGTCGTCCTGAATTCTCAAAAGGGCATTCCTGTGGCCCATTAAATCGATTGGCATACAAGCTGAGCAAGCTCACATTCTGATTGAAATTCCCAACACAATGATGTTGAGAAATAGCGCTTTCAGAGTGAAGACCAGCCTTTTCAACCTACATTTCAGGATATTGCATATGCGTCCAAGATCATCAGGCTTGGACACCGCAACAACAGCAACCACCACAACTACACCGACACCAACACCAACACCAACACCAACAACAACACCAACACCAACACCAACACCAACGACAACGACAACAACAATAACAACGATAACAACAACAACCACACCAACACCAACAGCAACAACAACCACAGCAACCACACCAACAGTAACAGCAACAGCAACAGCGACCGCAACTGCGACAGCAACAGTAGGTACCCCTTGTGCCCCTTAAGTCGGGTGGCATATTAGATCTAAGATGAGCAGGGGAAGTGGGTCACGAGGACTTTTTACACGGCCTCCATGTCGAGTAATGATAATGATGATGACTGAATTTGACCGGTAGTGATGATGTGGACACAGATGCAATCCAAACGCGGTCCAGCAGAACAGCATTCAAGCCCCAAATTGCCAAGTATAAGATACCGGGCACCACGGTGCCAGAACTCTTGCATTCATTCAGGGTCTCAGGGTCTGTGGTGACGGATTCCATGACTCCCCCTGTTTCTCAGACCTCGGATGACGCCAAAGTTGCAGAGCTCCCACCCACAAAAGGTTTGCGGGGTCACTTGGGTTTGGTATGGGATTCGGTTCGGCGGGGCCCAGTGCTGCTGATGCCCTGGTGCAATGCAGAGGGGCCTCCAGGTCCGCTGCTGGGAGTGTCTGCTGGACACTGCCTTGTGCTGTCCAATGCCGGGGTATTTTTCATTTTCGGGGCATGAAGTGCATACGACGACCCGCAATTCCCATCGCAATTCAGTCGATTATGGTGTTGGTTGGGACACAGCACACGCAACAGGGATTCTGTTCCATCGACAGGTGTGGACAAGCTGTTCTCCAGCAGCAAACAGCGCCCGTCATTGGAGGACTCGCCATCACGGGTATGGCGTGTGAGTGAGTGAGCGACTGAGTGAGCGAGGGCGTGTGTGTCTGTCTGTGTTTGCATGCGTGCCTGTGTGGGGCAGCTCCAACATGTTGGGGGGGGCGGGCATCCCATCTCAGATTCCTTCTGTGGAGGGTGTGTGTCATGCAAGGGGGTGTCAAATGCTGTGAGATGGGAAGGGGAGACAAAAAGGTTACACCCAAAATCACCTCGAAGAGGGTTGTTAGATCAAGCGCAGGCGCGGGCACCAAATACTCCCCCTTTTGGGGGTCATGCAAGTGGCATACCCCAAGGAATGGTAGATAGATGTCTAACCCCTTGTAAAATCATCATTTTAGGAGACAAATTGATCCCCCAATGATTTTTTCGATTTGGACCCCCCTACCCCCCGTAGCTGGGCAACCTTTTTGGGGGGGGGGGATGGGGGGGTTCAAAGCTTCATTGCGTATTGTGGGCACTGTGTGCGGATTTGGACCTGGGTCTTGAAGATTTTTTTTCTTGTACCATGGCGTGGGTTCCTGGTCCAAACTCCAGCCCCCCCCCGCCCCCAACATATGGCCCCTTGGCAGCAAGGGCTTAGCCATTTTCAGCCGTTTCTAGGCTAGCATGCGTCAACTGAAAATCACCTTGCAGAGGTTGTTAGATCAAAACCAGGTAGGCACGCATATAGCATATATATGTGTGTGTGTGTGTGTATACATACATACATATATATGTTGGGTGATCATTTGGTGACAATGGGAGTACGTACAAAGCCACGCAGAGCCATTTAGGTCCAACTAGGCCCTCTTTAGTAGGGCTTATTGGCCCTCAATAGCGCCGTTTTGGGTTGTTTGCACCATAATGGGCAAAAGTTGGTTGGCCTAAGGGGGTGCACCTGACACGGCGTGCGGGGGCACTTGGGCTGTTGTTGGGTGATCATTTCGTGACAATGAGAGAACCTATGAACCCATGGGGAGCCATGATGCTGATGGGTCTGATGGATGATTGCAATATCGACCACCTGGAGGTTGATTGCTCAGGGCGGGGTGGACTTGCCGAAAGCAATAGAATTTCCGAAAATTTAATTTTTTACGAAACCCTTCTGTTGCCCCTAGGATGGATTTGAGTAGTCATTTGGTGACAATACGGGCACTTCAGCACCGATGGGGCACACATAGTGGCCGCTAGGCCCATGTAGGCCGGGCCATGCCCCCCTAAGAGCCCCTAAATTGCTGTTGTTTAGGTTGTTTAGTGGCACCGGAGAATGTTTCGAAATTGGATTTTTTCCGAATTCCTTTTATCGCTCGTGGGATGGGTTAGGGTGATCATTTTGGTGACAATATGGGTATTTCAGCACCCATGGGGCCCCACATAGTGGCCGCTAGGCCCATGTCAGCCATAGGCCCCCCGAAAGTTGTCGTTTGGGTTGGCGAGTGGCACCTCAAAATTTTTCGAAAAGTTGATACCTCTCTTTATGGTTCCTTGCCGAAGGCAGTAGAATTTCGTTGATTTTGTGAGCCAAAAAGTGATACAATGACACAAGAGATCCTCCCACCCCCCCATCCAAAACCCCCACCCCCACCCCCCCAACCCCCCCAAGGGCTGCGGGGTTGGGCCGTGGAGGACGTTGTGCAGGCGGAGGAAGATTTCCGTTGGTGTGTTTGGTAACATCAGGCCGCATGGTTCGAGGTGGAATTTTTGAAGTGTGTGTGACCCTAGTGGTCCCCTCTGCGCCCTACTTGTCCACTGACCTTGTTCCCACGGGGGGAGGGGGTGGAAGGAGGCAATGACCCGCTTGCGGGAGAGGGATGGGGCCTCACCCCTTCCCCCATGTGCCACCCCCCCCTCCCCCTGCACCCGCCCCAACCAAGAGGGTAGGGAGGGGGGAGTGGTGTCGTGCCGCAGCCCTCATCACGAGGGGTGCTAGCGGAGGGCCCGGCCAAGGGCCGCAATGGAGGAGTATGCCCCCCTCGGAAGGGGGTGTTTTGCCAAGCTCTAGGACCGAGGTCTAGCCACCCCCCCCACCCTGGGTGCAGGTGGGGAACAGGGCCGTCTAGCGAAGGACCACGGGAGAGGGGGCGGTCATAGCAAGGAGACATGGTGCAAGGCCTCATCTTGTGGCCGACCCTAGGGGAGCACAAGGGAGCGAAGGACCACACTTTCTCCCTGCCCTCGTCGGAACCACAGGATGAGCTACAAGGCCTCGGCTTGTGGCTAGCCCCGGATGGGCTAGTGCCAACAGTGTCGACAGGGGCGCCAGTGCTGCGGAATGACCCCAACCCCCCCACCCGCTGTTGGGGTTGCAGGGCTGACTAGGGGGGAGCACTTGACGCAGCGCGCGCACGGTGCGCGGAAATTTAGCCGTTTGGCCTGACCAAATAGTTGCAGCTTCTGCCCCGGGGGCCCTTGTCTAGGGGTTTTGAGCCTAGTCCGTGATACTCCCGAGTTTAATTTCAGCACCAAGTTGTTCCATCAAACCGTCCATGCTTTGAACGCCCAATCGTGCAAGGCGAGGCATTATACGAATGTGGTTTGTTGCTCTTTGAAGATCCCGCCCTCAAAGCTCAGCCCCGGCGTGTGGTACCCAAGGGTTATCTCTCAGGGGGCATTTTGGGAGGTGTGTCAAAGCCAGCCCCTTACGGGTAAACACGTTGAAAAATAGTGCGCGTGCGGCACCGATACTCCCCTTAGGGAGCGACAGCAAGGGTTAGTTAGGGTGCATGGTAGGGTGAGCGTGGAAGAGCCTTAGTCGTAGCCAGCTCGTCCCTCTCAGCCGGCGTGCACACTACAGGCGGGGGGCACGCACGGGGAGGTGCATGTCAGAACTGCCCCCAGGCCCACCAAACCAGCCCCTCGACGTCCGTACATAGGGCGATGGACATGAAAAGGCAATTGCCCAAAATTGATGTTGTTGTTTTCTTTCCAAAGTTCATCGAAAGTCAATTTCTTCCCACCCATAAAAGTGTGGAAGATTGGGTTGAAACTCCAGTTCGGCATACGAGAAAGGGTAAAACAAAGGGCACTTCTGCCAGTATGTGTCAATATTGTGGCCATTGTCCAGAAGACTGTACCTACCGATTTGAAATCAAGAACATTCAGGAGAACGTGCCAAACAAAAAGCGGATCAATTTGGAGAAAAGAGGGTTACCAGTGAGAATGTCCCTCAGACTGAGATTGGAACTGCAACCTACGTGGGCACTGTATTGTTGGCTGCTATGATGGCACGTCCTAGAGCTGGAGGTGGATCCGGGGTGTTAACACCGTGATGGTGAACCCCGTTACCATGGGTTCTGGTGGAGGCTTGGGAAAACTGGAACAAGTTCTCAATCCCCTACACCAACGCCTGAGGAGTTTGACTAAGCAGCGTGTTACAACGGGAGCCCCACCTATTGGGCACAATTTGAAAGAGAATTTCTTGTTTGGGTCGAAGCCGAAGAGTTAGAGAAGAAGTACCACTTGTTGGCTTTGATGGATTGTTTAGAAGGAAAGCTCCGAAGTGCAACTTACAACAAATAAGTGGAGAGAGATTCCTTCGAAAGGACATACCCCATATCAAAATCTTCACAAACTCCAACGAAGGGTGAATTACTCGTCCCGCACGTCCCCTTCATTCCAGAGATTCTCTCGCCGTTCCAACAATCTTGTTCCATTTGTTCCAAAAGCAATAATCCATTATCCCAAACATGGTTCAAATATTCCCACTCATCATCTTCTTCTAGCGGAAGATCAAAACGAATTCGGCCCGGTTCCTGAAAGAATCCCCTGTTTTACTTGCCCACTTGTCTTTCTTGAACAGGGGATCACATCTACTGTTGTGTACAGATTTGTTGAAAATTTATTGTGTTGTTGTTGACAAAGCATGCAAGTTTTTAAATCCCCATTGAAAAGCTCATCATCTAAGGGCCCAAATCAAGACCCATCGGGCGCTGGGAGTGGTTGGGCAGTGCCCGACACCAGCCAGATGTCTGCGGATGAACTGAGAGCTGTCCTGCAGTCTCAACAGGAAGCTATTGGACATTTGCAGGCACGCTTGGAGGGTTTGGCGATCGCCGAGCCCAACGCTGTACCGGGCATGAACGTGGCGGCGGTGGAGCAATTTTTGGGAGGAGACAGGGTGGCAAGTTGGATGCGGCAATCGGGCGGAGCCCTGCGTGATTACGTGCGATCATCTGATGCTGCACCCGTTTGGCCGTTGGACGTCATGGGCAACACCATGGAATGTCCACAAGGAGACCGCTTGGCATATAGGCTATGGGGAATCATCGTGGACTCGCAGCACGCGTACACCTAGCGTTATGTGTCGGATGACAGCAGCCTAACAGACCCGGCAAGCCCACTGGATGCGTTGCGCTGGTCGGAGGCCGTCTAGAGGGGTGGTCCGTCCTTCAAGTACAAGGGCATTGATTTCGCCATGCGGCAGGGCGTCCTTCACGAGATGTCGAAGAAGCGGAGGTGGATACCGGTATCCGCCAGGCCATTGGGTGACTTTCAGAGATGCGCCAGAGAAAATGTCCCACAAGAGCAATTGAGGCATTGGCATTTCCAATGCCCCCACTGGTCCTCATGGGACTGCGGACTCTGTGGCCGGACCGGGTGGGGATGGCCGTGCTGGTGTTCGGATTCAAGATCGGTCGCTGGAAACCCAGTGCCCTCCCATGCACCAGGACCGACCTTCCGGGTGGCGGCGGCCTGCTGGGCCATGGCGATGGCAGCTGTGGGCTCGTATCGGGTGGCAGCCGTGGCCGTGCGAGGATGGGCGCCCAAGACCCAGATGAGGTACCGATCCGTGTTGTCCACTTTGGTGGGCTTCGAGGGGGCAAGGGCACCGCAGTCGTCGCTTACTGACATGCTGTCTGGGTTCGTGGTGTCGCGGGTCAGTATGGGGCAGGCAAGGTCAACCATCCGAGGATACGCCTCGGCCATGCGCGCTAGGATGTCAAATTGCTTCCGGGGTGTGTGCGGGCCATCCACTGGAGGCTTGCGAAGTCGGGTAAGCCCACACCCGGGCAGCCTTACATGGGACCGTGCGGGCTCCGTCTCCTCTGGTCCAGAGCGTCATCGCCGAAAGAACAAACTGTGGCAGCCCTTGCTTGCCTCAGTTGGTTGCTTTTCCCCAGAGTCTCTGAAACATTGTCCATCACACCGACAGGCCTGGCGGGTGATTCCGTAGTCCTATTCGTCACAACCAAAGCCGCCGGTCATCAGGAGGTGCGGAAGCCGCTCAATGGGTGGGGGCAGTCTTTGATATGTTTCCTCATGGCCTATGCCCAGGCCTGTTGCATCCCTGAAGGTCAGCCGTAGGTTCAGGGAGGAGTTGAGGCAGTGGAGAAGACCTTCGCGGACCTCCTCTGCAACTCCCCGTACGCTGGTCATCGATGGCACGGCTTGCGGCGGGGGGGGGGGGGGGGGGCTTCCTTCCACCGCTCCCCCAACATCCCCTATTTCGTTTGGTGGGGGCGGTGGCACCGGCTGGCCACGGCTCTGGAGTACGCTCTGGGGTACTCTGACCCTGCGGTGGTTTGCGCACTGGACCTGCCGTGGCCTGTTGGCGTCCAAGCTGCTGATGGGGGGCTGGTTGTGCTCTTGGCGGACCTGTAGGGCAACCCAGGTATACCAAATCCCAGAGGTCGGCCAAAAGTGCTAGGTCGGAGGTACCTGTACCTGTCCATGAGGGGCCTGCTGTATCTCTTGGTGATATGGATGTGGCAGAAGCTCGGAAGGAGGTGGACAGCGCTGGGTCTGATTCCGATTCTACAGCCGTTTCGTCCGCGTCGTCGGAGTCTGGAGAGTCTCCAACGTCTGCCAAGAATGCACCAGCCGCCCCCGCCACGGCCACAGCGGCAGAGACCGTCTCGGAAAAGTTCACACCAGGATCCCCGCCTCCGACCGGGGTTGGAGGAAAGCGTGCGAGGCGTGCCCGGGCGACCGTCCAGGCACCAGGAGTCGGTAAGGTGGGAGGAGCTGACACCGGCGCGGCGAGGGTCAAGAGGAGGGTCGTTGGTGTAGGCCGTTCCCTGCTTGTTTGGCGGCATCATGCGGCGAGCGCGGCGGTGGGCTTGTGTTCAGCGAGGACCCATCAACCTGCCGCCAAGCGACGGCATGTGATGGGCTTTCAGGCGGACCTGCCAGCAAAGCGGCTTCGCATCCCGAAAGTAAGCGCCAGGGCGGGGGCACGGGAGCGGGGTCCAGTGAGAGAGGTGGTGAGCTCTATTGGAAGTTCGCCCCCCGGGGGAGTGATTCGAGGAATCCCATCTGCTTGTGACCTAGTGCCGAGGTCGGCGCGGGGGTCCTTGCAGGTGCTTGCCCCTCGCGATGTTTACTCCCCGACTCAGGAGGACATGGTTTTACCCATGGTTCGTTGGCTCCTGAATGCGGGGGTGGTGAGCATTATGGATAGGAACTGCCCTCTGAGGGCAACATGCTGGCCTTTCATAATACCCAAAACCACCGAGAAAGTGTCGCTAATTTTTAATTTGGTTGATTTGAATGAGGCTTTGCAGAAGCCGGCGTCATTTTGTTCGGATGGGTGGGAGCCAATTTCGCACAAGCTGGCGGAATGGCCGGCGGATAGACCATTGTTCTGTACGCATGTTGATTTGAAAAATGCCTTTTGGAGTTTTGCATTACCGCGACGACACGCGAGGGCTTTTCGTTTCCATTTGCGGTGGGAGGGTGAGGATAGGATTTTTTGTATGTCCCGGATGCCCTTCGGGTGGAAACACTCCCCGCGTGCGTGTGAACAGTCGCACCATATGTCTATCAATATCCTCCCACCGCCGGATTGGAGGTGCGTAGTTGCCATACATTTGGGTGCAGGGTATCCAGCTGCTCATGCTATTTCGATGTGAGCTGGTGTGAGTGCTTGGTGTGTTGCTCTGGGATATGGGAACCGGGCGCCGTGGCTGTTTAGCTGCTGAGCGACCGGCACCCATTTCCGGAACGGGCAGTGATTATATTGCTGGTGTAGCAACGTCACGCTTTGTTCGTGTGATGTGGCCAAAGGATGAAGATTACCAGAGGTGTATTGTTGAACTGATTTGGTGCTTTGTCTTGTGTGATCCCTTGTTTTATTTGCCTACTTGCCTTTCTTGAACAGGGGATCACATCTACTGTTGTGTACAGATTTGTTGACAATTTATTGTGTTCCCACCACCTGCCCCCACCCCCGCCTTTTGTACTGTGGCCATCGGGCGTGTGTATCGATAGCGATTGGCGCTACGAATTGGCGGGGTGGAATCGGTTTTATTTGACTAATATTTTGGGGGTTTGGAGCGACTTGCATGCTGTGTCATATGTGTGTATGCTAAGCAACAGTGGTCTTATCGTTTGGTTCCTGCACAAGTGTACGCTAGTGTGAGTTTGGGTTCGTGTGGTGCCCGGAAGGCCTGGCGGGGTCGTTGGAGAGTGTCCACTAAGTCCTGTGGCACTTTTGGCATATTTTCTTATGCGATTGATACTATTGACAGTGCTGAGGGCGCTAGCAGCACTCTGTATTGTTGATCATCCAAAGGTGTATTGTTGAACTGATTTGGTGCTTTGTCTTGTGTGATCAATACCTTAGAATTGACAACCAATAATCATATTTAGTAAGACTGTTCCATAAGAATCTTGCGACGGTTGTTAAATTCCAGCCAAACAAAAGCATCAATCACCGTTTCTTCCTCCTCCTCCGGCATTCCTTCACTAGAGGCGGTGCGGTCACTGGAGCCTTCTTCCAAATCTGGGCACGAGCCCGTAACGGAACTGTCTCTACAACCTAGTAACTCCATGTGCTTCATCTTAGTTGGGATCTAGGGTATTCTTGCAACACTCAGTGCAAGAAGGGGTCCAGAGAGGTGCAGATGGCCACAACTTGGGCATGAAGTTACTGTGCCTTCCTTTCCCCGGGTATCAATTCCCACACCAAGTTCCTCACTAAGCTTGCCGGCGACAATCTGGTCGATGCTTCGGGCGAAGGAGTCAACGGAAGGTGTAGACCTGGTATCAAGATGCCCAGGAGCGCCTCTGCTACCATGTAACAAGCTCATTGGACCAGAATCTTCTCACCGGACCAGCCCACTGCTTGATGAGGAGGCAGGCCTTGTTGCCGGGGCACCTCTGGGGCCTGTCCTCCCGCTTGTACCCTCCATAGAACCAACGGGCACATCACAAGACATACCGTGAGCCTCGGACTTGAGTTGTGACATTAGTATCCAAGAAAGATCCCGACCTGTAAAACTGGACATGACATAGCTTCAAGAGGGCTATCACGTGAGCCATTAGCAAACCTATGAAACATTTGGAAAATTTTATTAAAAAAATCCATTTGCGAAATATTCGTTGGCCAATTTGGCGACGCACAGGCGACTGAGGGCGCTTCGGGTCTTGGAAAAGGATAGAAATTCTCCAATGGAATTATATGACCAAGTGAAAATAATTGGATAAATATAGCGGAGTGGCCCAAGGTCAGGGAGTGGTGCAGTATGTGGAGAGAGTAGAGCATGCGCCAGTGCACTGGGAAGAGTGGGGGCCAGCACCATATCCTTTATTCCCGAGAACTGAATGTTGGACATAATCTCGGACTGCAACATGTGAAGAAAGGTCTTCATGGCTCGTGCTTTCACTGGTAGCTGTCTGCCGGGAACAACTGGAGTAGGGGAAAGAAAGAAAAACCATGTCAAACCTGGCCAAGCTAGAGGCTGTTTCCCCTACTCAAACCATACGGGACGCATAACTGACCCTTCCCATCGGCATACAAATGCCCGTCTTTGAGGTGGCATCAATTTAACGGCGACAATACAAACCCATTTGACCGCGGCACTGGCCAAGCGCAGGTCCACTGCAGTGCACCCAAGCCAGATGGCGCATCACCATCTATTGTACAAGTCACAAGCACATTCACAAGAAGCTGCTATATACATAGGGTTCACGAATCATGCCCTGGGGTGGTTACAACTCGCACCGCTGTGCAACTTTCAATGCACCATTGCCCTGCACACAATGTAGAAAACCATCAAGCGCGCTCACCATGGCATCCAGAGGGTGCGACACACCCGGCATATTCCTGCACTAGACACATGCCAACCTCAAAGTGCGAAGTCTTACCGACCCTCCCTGCCAGGCTTCAAAAGAATACCATGCTGCCAACAATACGGCCAGAGTGTTAAAGGCCACGGTGGGTGCATAGCTTTTCCCAGCCTTTGCCCTGCGTGGTATAATGTCGCTCCCCCTGTGCACCTCCCACACATCCTTGTGTGTGTGTGTGTGAGAGAGAGAATGCTTTGTGTTGTTTTGATTGCTCACTAGCCTAACGAGGTGTTCAGGGTGCCATTCGATCCGCAATGCTCGTGCTAAGCAACAGTGGTCTTATCGTTTGGTTCCTGCACAAGTGTGTGTGTGTGTGTGTGTGTGTGTGTGCCTGGGCTGCGCTGACCCACAACCTGTACTCTTCATAGCCATCACCGTGGGGTGAGCTGCTGGTGAACGTCATACTTTTCCACCCGCAGAGTGGCGCCTAGCCGCCAATGATCGTGCTTGCTTTTCGACTGTCTGGTCGGCGTGACGAGAATCTTTGCACTCAGCGCCTTCTCTGTGCCTGTTTGCCCCCCCCCCCCCCGCGCGTGCGTGTGTGTTTTGGTCGTAACGGATCTGTGTGTGTGTGTGTGTGTGTGTGTGTGTGTGTGTGTGTGTTCCTCCCTCCCTATTCCCTGCGTTTTTTGCGGACCTGAAGCGCATCCAGAACAAGGCCCGATTTGTGACTGGGCGATTGTATGTTTGCATTGTCGACAAGGGGGCTAGCCACATTTGGGGATTTTGTGCAGCCTACGTGTGGGACACAGTGCGTGAATTTCTGCTGATTGAGGGGTACACAGAAACCACTGCCTCGCCCACTACCATAATGGGTTTGCTACGTGATGTGGTGGCGAGCAACGGGTGGAAGGGAAACAACAAGTGCAAAATGTGCCGTCTCCACCTAATAGGTAAAGCAAAAAGTCTGTTTAAAGCAGCCTGGCTTAGGCGCCCAATTGCTGGCAATCCACAACCGGTAGTGGAGCGCCAAGCCCTGACGGTGGTTGCTCGTGCCTTCACGTGTTTTCCGCGCTTCCTCATTAGTGAAATTCCAATGGCCTTCATGGGACTCGGCGTAGCTAACGTAGCACCATGGTTCCGTTGGACATACTCACTAGGACCCAACATGCTCACAGAGCTTGACTTCAAAGAACAATTTAATCAAATTAAACCCGAATGGGTAACTGAGCATATGACTTAGGCGAACTCGTGGTTACATGCACGCAAACGATGGCGTAGCATGGAGCTGTAGAGCAGTGTTCACAAAGATCACCGTAAACTGGACAGGGCAGGGCAGGCTAACACGCAAGGATTCGGGGTTGTGTCGCATGATACATTGGTGTCCCATGTTGGCTTCGACCTAATGCAAAACAATTACTATACCGCAGGGGGCTCCCATATGGGTGAGGCGGGGATGCATTCCAATGGGCGGTCCAAAGTGCGGACCTGCATAGTGTTTGGGGATCTTACGTAAACTGGCATGTGTTTCGTGATTTGGGACAACTGATTATGTCTGACGCGGGATATGCATACTGGGTTGGGGAGTGGGCTATCGCATTGTGCCGATTTCGGGACAATTTGCTCCTGGCGTCCGATGCACCTCCAGCGGATTGGGCTTGGGTGGTGAATCTTGTGAGAGGGGTCTTGCAGTGTGCAAGTGGGGTCTACCTGTGGTGTGTGCATGCATCAGCCCCGACACTCCCCATTGCCTTGGAGAATGCTGTGGCAGGGTGTGAAAGGCCATGGGGATGGTGTTTGTCAAGGACGGGGACGGGCGGGGGATGGTTTTCACAGAACCAACTGCACTCACACCTCAGTGGTCGCTGAGATTAGCTGAACCCCTCCCGAGTCCGTCATGTGCGTATGCAGGGTATCTGGGGGGTATCTTCATCGGTGTGCTAAAAATGGCTCACCATTCATTGCGGAGTGGGCATCTCAAATCCTTAGGGCTGTTGCATGGTTGCAAGGTGCCCTGCTGTCGGGCTACTCTCGTGCTGAAGCAATGCAGACGATGCACAAAGGGCTCCATCGTGCATATGTGACATCAACGCATGACATCAACAGCATGATCAAAGCAGATTACAACTTTTCATATAGACTTCCAAGGAACAGGGCTGCTGCCGCCAGGCACGTCATGCAATGGATCCATAAGCACGCTTTCTGGGAAAACAAGCAGTGCAGTAGGTAGCGCTTGCACACACCAGTGGAGGGGTAAACAGGGGTATGGGAAGACCAGACTGGCTGCCTGGAGACGCTGGGTGCGGCTGAATAATGTTGCTGGCATTTGTGTGTGCGTACCGCCCCGGGGACGGGGTGTTTTGTCATCTGTATACTCGGTTGAACCGGTCACAGGCATGAGGAACAGGTTGCTGCATATCTCTATATCTTGCTGCATGTCTCTGTATGTTTCTGCCCTCTCACCCCCAGAAGACCCACAATCTCGTGCCGTTACCTTGTCCTAGGGCCGCAAGGGGTGCAGGTAACGAGGACGGTGCCCTTGGCCTGTGATTCATCGAATATCGTTACTTCTTTTGAACCCCTTGAGTAGTATGGGGTGCTGGAAACAGGGGAGGGACCTGCCTGCGGGGTGATTTGTAGCCTACTGGCTGTGGCGTTGTCGTGCAAGCCCCTACCTGGGTGATGCTGGCAGTGGTGATCATGGCGGGCTGGTATTGATCAACATCTCCACATACCATGTACTACAGAAAGGCGCCGAGCGCTGTCCAACAATGCTTTTGTTCTGACTGTGCCTGACGAGAATCAGCGCAAGCCGGCCTCCTTGATTGCTCAGTGCTGGCTTGGCTGTTGCCCGTTTGTTACATATATTGTGTGTGTGTGTGTGTGTGTGTGTGTGTGTGTGTTTGACCTGTCTCATTGTCCCAGAATCACTCCGCTCTGGATTGCTTGGTACTCTATTGCAGAAAGGCGCCTAGCCTCAAATATGCCTTTGTTTTGAATGGCCTGATGAGGTGTTCGGAGACTTGTGCCTGTGACTTATACCATGCTGTGCCATGCGCCGTCCACACTGGGTTGGTCGGTCATTGGTTCATTGTTTCCCTCACGAAGTGTGTGTGTGTGTGTGTGTGTGTGTGTGTGTGTGTGTGACCGGCAGGGTTGCCCAGCAACGGCAACCCTGTGTGTGTGTGTGTGTGAGCCACACACCACCACACCACCACACACGGTCCCATGGCCGTCCAGCAGGTTAAACTGTGCAAGAGGCTCGGATTGGTCCAGTCGTCGACACCATAGGCTGGTACGCCAGCATCGGAGGTTCGAACCCTCCTATCGTCAACACTCACCACCGCCCCCTACAGCGGCGGTAGGTGCGCCTCGCCGTTTTTTGCCCCTAACACCCCCCCGATACGTTGCAAAAAACACTACACCACCGCCCCCTGCAGCAGTGCGCTCCGCGACTTGCTCCATTAGCCACTCGCGGCAGCTGCGCCTTTGCTGCGCCTTCTCATCCTTCGCTTCGGCGGAGGGGCCATGGCAATGGGAATCAAACCAGCGCCTTCACGGCACAAGCCCGGTGACTCAACCACTGACACAGCACCCACCAAAAGACAGCACACACACACAAACAAAGATCAGTGCCCCACATGGTAACCCAGATCGTCCCTCTGGCCTTCGTGACCGTTGATGGGGCATGACGGGTACAACCACTGACACTGCACCCACAAAAAGACAGCACACACAGTGGGAGGATGTGTGTGTGTGTGAGCCAGCGGCTACGCTTGTCTCTTGACCTGTTTGCTCTCCTGCCATCCTTGTACCTGTCCCTCCCTCGCCATCCCTCTTGTACCTGTGTGAATGAATTCCAACCCCCCCCCCCCCCAAGGACTTGCGTGCGAAGCATCAACAGGGTTCCCTCGGCATGAAAGGACTGCTGCAACGTCCAGTGTCATTCTCCTCTCCTCCCGGGTCAGTGATACACGAACAGGGTGCAAGATACTTTGCTTGTGACTCCGCACGGATGATTCCAAACATTCCCGTGTCCTGCTTCCCGTATCACTGCAGAAAGGCGCCTAGCCTTATGACTTCATGACAGCTTCAATGCTTTGCCCTGCTTTGTGCTGTTTTGATTGCCCACTGGCCTGACGAGGTGTTCTGGGTGCCATCCGATCCGCAGTGCTCGTGCTAAGCAACAATGGTCTTATCGTTTGGTTCTTGCACAAGTGTGTGTGATTGGGTGCTCGCATCCAATGCAGCTTTGATTTCCTGTTGTCCCTCAAATCCCAGATCTGGTTTGGCAGGGTGTGGGCCATTGGGGTATTTCTCAACAGTGGCTGATACTGGCGACCACCTGCTTTTTGACAGATTGTTGGGGAGGGTTTTCTGACAGCAACCTCTGTCGGCTTTCTAAGAGCTATGACTGACAATCGAAAAATCTAGAATGATCGTTTTCCTATTTCCTGACAGAAAATGTCCGCCAGGATATGGATTTCTTGCTATCCAACGTAGCTTTTGGATGTTGTCTAATTTTCAACTCAATAAGTTGTTTTCCATCAGTCTGTAAACACCCACCCCAATCAAGAAATGTCTTGCATACTGGATGGAGGCATGCATGGTTAACGCTTGGAAGGAAGGAAACATCTGTTTCATGCTGCTGGATATTGCCCAAGGCCATGCACCCACCAATCCATTTTGCTGGGCACTTCCTCGTGATGTATGTCCTATGTTAATGGGCTCTGCCCAAGGCTGTGCAGTCTCCAGTCCTTGCTGTTTTGTCTGGCTCCACCTCTGATATGCCCTTCTTCCACTGTGCAACCCCCACCTCATCCCCGCCCACTTCTTACCGCTTTGATGGAGGGGTGCTCGTCGGAAGAGGGCGTAGGATGCAAAAAAAAAAAGCTTTTGCTGCACCGCATGCATACCCAAATGAGCTACGTGACACTGTTATGCTGCTGCTGCCCACTCTCCATCAGGGAATCAAGCGCCCGAAGATCTCTAAAGCAAAGGGCAAACCAGTGCCTGGTGGTTCACCACCACCCTCCACTGCTGCATGTGTGGTCAATCAAGCGCCATCGGAGTTGGAACAGGTGCGTCTGCGGCGTTGCTGACTGTGTATTGCATGCTCCCAATCGTTTCAAGTCCATCAAGTAGGCCTCAGCAGCCCCTCCCCCAAATGCGTCTGTTGATGTGAAATCATCTGTGCACCTGTGCACCAGTCATGCTGAGTGGTGCATATTGTGTCATGCTTGAGGGGGCCATGTCATTCTGTTGTTAACGACAGCCCCTGAGAACAGCCTCAGGGAGATGGCTGTTGGAGATATCCGATGATGGTTGGTTGGTAGCCAGTGGTGGTTATGACACTTTGAGCCTGATTGGTGGAGTCATGTGAACGATGCACAACCAGTGATAGGCCCACACTTTCTGTGGATTAGTGGCACACAATGGTGCAATTTGCTTCCACATCCTGCACCCAGCAATGGTTGATGTTGTGCGTCGTCATGTACCCCCCCCCCCCGGTGTCCAAGAACCACCTTGCGCAAGAACCAACCCCTGGTTCCGCGGTCAAATTCTCGCATCATTTTTTTTACCAGGGTAGTGGGTTTTTCATGTTTCTGGTGGATGTAGGACAGCTATTCAGGTGTGCAGGACATCATTTCATGTGTGTTACTATGGGTCCCCCCATCAGGGGGGACCCTATCAGTCACTCACAGGCGCATTCATTCGTCAACGTGGTTAACTGTGGGAAAGGAGAGGGCACGCATGTCCTGGCGCAACGCGCCGGAAATTTTTTTTTTTCCGCAGTACGGGGTTGCCCACGGCTGTGCGCAAGAACCAACCCCTGGTTCCGCGGTCAAATTTAGGGGGAAAAGTGTGCGCAAGAACCAACCCCTGGTTCAGCGGTCAAACATTGCTGGTTCTTGGACACGGGGGGGGGGGGGGTAGTATGATTGCCAACAGATTGCATGGGAAGGAAAAGTGTAGCGGACCAATACTTTTCTTGATGAGGCAATGAAACTTTTTGCCTGTAGGTGTATGGCGGTGTGGTTGTCATTGTGGGGCACATGCTGCACACGAATGTGGACGAAGATCGTCACACAACATTGCCATTTTTTTTCGTTTTGCAAAGAGGGGATACATGGTTATATTCAAGACTCAACCTCTTTATGTCTGAATGTTTGAGGGAAGCACTCATAATTTACATCTTGCTGCCTTTGATCTACTTTGGCGATTTTAATTGAAATTTATACCTCTTGTTCTTGCCTTGTGTAAGCAAAGGCTCTGCTGCTGCCAACACTATCGGGAATCACACAATTTTTACATTCAATAACCCAACATCTCCATAATAAGAGTTTTTGAGGGAGTGTCAGTGCCCAGGGCGCGCTTGGCACGCGTAGGGCAATTTTTTGGGCTACTTCTGATTCCTACCCTTGTTTTTGGGGGTGGATGGGTGAGTGGGTAGGTGGGTGGGATGGGGTGATTTGGGATGATTTCTCCTCGTGGGCTTGCCCCTTTCCGGTTGGGGATATGGACCGGCCCCTTTCCAATTGGGGATATGGACGGTTGGAGATAGAGGTCGGCCGTGATTACTAAGAGCACTGCACTGACCATGCGTGGGTCCAGGTTCCGCAGGGGGGAGAGAGAGCTGACCCAAGGTAGCCTAAGAGACATTGGATAGCCTATGGGTGAACTCAAGGCAACATTCAGTACTGCTTTGGAAGTGCTGCACTGCAGCAGAACAATCACAAGCTATGACCGGTCAGAGTGTGTGTTGTTAGCTTTGTCTGTGCCATGAATTGCTCTTTTGTCTGTTCTTTTTGACACGCACATGACGAGGCCAAGAAAATTCGGGCTGCTTTGATTGAGTGCATGTTTGCCGCATGTATCTTGTGTGCGTGCGTGTGTGTGTGTGTCTTTTTGACTGTATTTTTTTCGAAAGGACCTTGCCTACTTTTTGTTTCAATGGCCTGATGAGTTTGTTTTGGTGATCATTGCCATGCCCGTGTGTTTCGTCCACACTGACAGTGCGCTTTCGCGGTTTGGCTCTTTGATCCCCTTCACCAAGTGTGTGTGTGTGTGTGTGTGCTTGTTGTGTGTATGATCCCCATGCAGTGTGTGTGCACGCGGTGTGTGTGTGTGTGTGTGTGTGTGTGTGTTACTGAGTGTCTATTTTTTTTCGAAAGGCGCCTACCTCAATGACAATCTTCTTTGTTGTGGCCTGATGAGCTGTTATTGACCAGTGCACGTCTGCCATCTTCAGTGGTTGTGCTTTTGGTCTCATTCACGTAGTGTGTGTGTTTGGTGCCCCGCGTTTGGTCCCCACTGGTTTTCCCGCACGAAGTGTGTGTGTTTGGAGGGCAATATACCGGTTACGGTGTGTTACAAGTGCGCTGCGTACTGCTGCATAGTACTGCTTGTACCTCTGTGCTGCGTGTACCCAGCAATTGGACCCTTGGTGCAGCGGCTTACCCCTCCAAGAAGTTGGCGATGTCAGTGAGACATCACACCAAGGTGCTTGCTGATGGAGAGGGATGACATGGCTGAACCCAAGTTGCATTGAGCCCCGAGCACTCGCCGCTGCATGTGTCTTGTGTGTGTGTTGCTGTGTGTTGAGTGTGTTAGTGTCTGGTCCTGGTCTGCACTGCAGTTTGCGCTGCACAATCTGAAGATTGCTCTTGCAAATACTCCAAGTGTACACCCAGTGTTTGTATTGTACTGTATCGTATTCTACAAGAGTGTGTGTTTTGTTGTTGGCACATCAATATGACCGCTCAGCAGTTGGATTCAACCCTCCCAATGTCTCCTGACATTCCCAAGCATTTGCATGCTGTTTTGTTGTTTTTTCTTACAGCCCGATGAAACAGCCCCCTCCCAGTTACCCTACTCTTTAGTCCCTGTTCTGGGTCTGCACCAATGACTGCAAAGGAAGTGCATGGTAGTCCAACCTGCGGACACTGTTCGTAGTAGGTGAAGGACTGGTCCCTTCAACAGGCATGTGTATAAGTGTGTGCATGTGTGTGTGTGTGTGTGTGTGTGTGCATGAATGCCATCTAGAGTATCTAGACTGGTGAAAATAAGGATTGCTGGCACCAACTGCTACATGCCGTCATGGTCCATCACAAAGCCACGTCATCGTTCGTCAACCGCTAGATGGGACACCAAGGGAGTACTAGGATGGATGAAACTAAGGGTTGCTCGCACCAACTGCTACCTGCCGCTGGGTGTACAGTGCATTGGGTATGACGGGTCCGTGTCCGTGTGATTTTGATATCTGAGTTGGTGCTGAGGTGCCGTTCCCGTGAAGCCCTGGCTTGACGACGATTGGGTCCGCACCAATTTGGAGGGCAACATATTGGTTACGCTGCGTTACAAGTGTGCTGCGTACTGCTGCATAGTGATGCTTGCACCTATGTGCTGTGTGTATTGCGCGACTGGACCCTTGGTGCAGCGGCTTACCCCTCCAAGAAGTTAGCGATGTCAGTGAGACGTCACACCAAGGTGCTCGCTGGTGGAGAGGGATGACTTGGCTGAACCCAAGTTGTTGTGAGCCCCGAGCACCAGTCGCTGCATGTGTCTTGTATGTGTGTTGCTGTGTGTTGAGTATGTTAGTGTCTGGTCCTAGTTTGCGCCGCAGTTTGCGCCGCAGGATCTGAAGGTTGCTCTGGCAAATACTCCAAGTGTACACCCACTGTTTGTATTGCACTGTATTGTATACTACAAGAGAGAGAGAGAGCGTTTGTGTGTGTCCCTGTTACCTTCAGGGTTGTTGTGTTGGATCTTTGTGCATAGTGTGTGTGTGTGTGTGTGTGTGTGTGTGTGTGTGTGTGTGTGTGTGTGTGTGTGTGTGTGTGTGTGTGGGGCGATGTGCCAATTCTGTGACAATATCTTGATGGCCACATACTGCCCTAAGCATGAGCATGCAGCACTCATCCAGAACATCCGCCGTATTTTAAAAACAGCCTGAGGACTGGAGGTAGAATGTGACTATATTAGCCCCAGCAAAAACAGTGCACAGGAGGCTGCTACGCGCCAGTTTGGACAGCAGTCGGAGTTGTGATGACTCTACAGCCACTGGGTGAGGGGTGCGCGTTTGTAGAGCCAGCAACACTAAAGCCAGACTGGTCCCTCCACCTGCAAGCGCCCCTCATGACCCCCAGCGTACCACGGATACCTCGGTAACATCATGACTAGTGTACTGAAAAATGGACTGCCATGGACACGGACCTGGCTGGGCCAGACTCTTTCCGCCCTGACCTGGTTGCAAGTCATGCTGCTGTCTGGGTACAAGAAACCAGTTGCCATGCGAGCCATTCATAAAGGAATACACCGGGTGTATGAAACGAGCACACATGGTGTGCAAGCATCGGTAAAGTGCGTGCATTCCATGGTTCATCACATGCTAGCTAAACGATGCATCGTCCTGTCCAAAGTACACACGTGGCTGAAACAAGCACGCAATCTGGGATGGCAACTGCTACACATCATGGGTGTTACCCCCGGGACTCACCATAGATGGCATAAACGGGCTATTTCCTCCGTTTTCACAGCTGACGCTGACACGGGCTGCCGGACATGTTCCCCCTCTTGCACCTACAGAAAGGCGCCTATTGGTGTCGGACATGCTCTGTTTGTCTCGTCTGATGACCAACTGACGAGGATTTTTCACTCAGCCAACAACGCTTTGTGCTGTGCATCGCAAATTGTGTGTGTGTGTGTGTGTGTGTGTGTGTGTGTGTGTGTGTGTGTGTGTGTGTGTGTGTGTGTGTGTGTGTGTGTGTGTGTGTGTGTGTGTGTGTGTGTGTGTGTGTGTGTGTGTGTGTGTGTGTGTGTGTGTGTGTGTGTGTGTGTGTGTGTGTGTGTGTGTGTGTGTGTGTGTGTGTGTGTGTGTGTGTGTGTGTGTGTGTGTGTGTGTGTGTGTGTGTGTGTGTGTGTGTGTGTGTGTGTGTTTGTGACCCCCAGTGCTGCCCAGGGGCGCGTGACCTCACCGCGGTGTGGGGGTGAAACCCGGGGGGGGTCCCCCCCGGGCTAACACGCAATCTGGGGGGTGCCCTGGTCCAGCCGCGGCGGCCAGGGCACGGGATCGCGTGCCCCACCCCTCGCCGGCCACCGTGGGAGAGCCACGATGGCACAGGGCGGGCTCCACCGGGGGCTGGCGGTATGCGGGAGTAACCCGGGTCCCCCTGTGACCTAGCCCTCTCCAGGGCTCGTGTGCGCTCCCCTACCCCAACCCACTGCACCTTGTGTTCTGCACAGGTACATCATGGGGTGGGGATATCGTCCTATCCAACGCCCGTCCGGGCCTGGGGCACGACCACTATGGCCTTTGGCCAGGGGCCTGATGTCACGGGGGGCTACCGGTCCTGCCCTGCGATGCAATGCGGGGCAACCGTGACATCAGGCCTCACAGCCACGCGCCCTGCAGCACCCGGCGGGCTGCCTGGACCGGAGCTGGGAGGTGGTGGAATAAAGGGGAGACAGCATCGTGGCGGAGGTAATGGCCAGCGCCTGCCGCGACGGTGCTCACTGCGCCGGGGTAATGGCACCTGCCTGCAGCCTCGACGTCTGGCTCCCCAGGAATTGCTGTGAAACAAGGGGAGGCCCCCCGTTACTGTGCCTGTGCCCGTGATAACGCGGAGGGGCGCCATCCCCTACCAGCGGCGTACACTATCCTGAAAGAAGGGGAGGCCCCCCGAGTCGTGGGACTTGTGTGACGTGTGAACTTGGGAATAAAAACGGAAAGTTTCTGAAATAAGGGGAGGCCCCCCCGTGCCCCCCCATGCCGGGAATCCCACGTGGGGCGGCCAGTCGGAATACGATGGATGCAATTGAAATAAGGGGGGGGGGGGGGCGGGTCCCTACCACCGGTGACGCCAACAACGGCGCTGCCAATTTGAAGGATATAAGGACGATCATGGAATAAGGGGAGGCCCCCCAGAGACGGACCAGGAGCCCCTGTCGACCTGTGTTTTTGAGAGATGATCATGCTCCACACAGCGGCGGTTACACCCGAGTCCCTCCGGTCCAGCCTGGGCCGCGGAGGGATAGGGACGCCCCGTGGGTTCGTCAGGTATTCTTCCTTCCCCCACACAGCGGCGGTTACACCCGAGTCCCTCCGGTCCAGCCTGGGCCGCGGGGGGATAGGGACGCCCCGTGGGTTCGTCAGGTATTTTTCCTTCCCCCACACAGCGGCGGTTACACCCGAGTCCCTCCGGTCCAGCCTGGGCCGCGGAGGGATAGGGACGCCCCGTGGGTTCGTCAGGTATTCTTCCTTCCCCCACACAGCGGCGGTTACACCCGAGTCCCTCCGGTCCAGCCCGGGCCGCGGGGGGATAGGGACGCCCCGTGGGTTCGTCAGGTATATTTCCTTCCCCTCACACAGCGGCGGTTACACCCGAGTCCCTCCGGTCCAGCCTGGGCCGCGGAGGGATAGGGACGCCCCGTGGGTTCGTCAGGTATTCTTCCTTCCCCCACACAGCGGCGGTTACACCCGAGTCCCTCCGGTCCAGCCCGGGCCGCGGGGGGATAGGGACGCCCCGTGGGTTCGTCAGGTATTCTTCCTTCCCCTCACACAGCGGCGGTTACACCCGAGTCCCTCCGGTCCAGCCTGGGCCGCGGGGGGATAGGGACGCCCCGTGGGTTCGTCAGGTATTTTTCCTTCCCCTCACACAGCGGTGGTTACACCCGAGTCCCTCCGGTCCAGCCTGGGCCGCGGGGGGATAGGGACGCCCCGTGGGTTCGTTAGGTATTCTTCCTTCCCCCACACAGCGGCGGTTACACCCGAGTCCCTCCGGTCCAGCCTGGGCCGCGGGGGGATAGGGACGCCCCGTGGGTTCGTCAAGTATTCTTCCTTCCCCTCGCACAGCGGCGGTTACACCCGAGTCCCTCCGGTCCAGCGTGGGCCGCGGAGGGATAGGGACGCCCCATGGGTTCGTCAGGTATTCTTCCTTCCCCCACACAGCGGCGGTTACACCCGAGTCCCTCCGGTCCTGCCACGGCCGCGGAGGGATAGGGACGCCCCGTGGGTTCGTCAGGTATTTTTCCTTCCCCCACACAGCGGCGGTTACACCCGAGTCCCTCCGGTCTAGCCTGGGCCGCGGGGGGATAGGGACGCCCCGTGGGTTTCCTAGGTATTCTTCCTTCCCCCACACAGCGGCGGTTACACCCGAGTCCCTCCGGTCCAGCCTGGGCCGCGGAGGGATAGGGACGCCCCGTGGGTTCGTCAGGTATTCTTCCTTCCCCCACACAGCGGCGGTTACACCCGAGTCCCTCCGGTCCAGCCTGGGCCGCGGAGGGATAGGGACGCCCCGTGGGTTCGTCGGGTATTCTTCCTTCCCCCACACAGCGGCGGTTACACCCGAGTCCCTCCGGTCCAGCCTGGGCCGCGGGGGGATAGGGACGCCCCGTGGGTTCGTTAGGTATTCTTCCTTCCCCCACACAGCGGCGGTTACACCCGAGTCCCTCCGGTCCAGCCTGGGCCGCGGGGGGATAGGGACGCCCCGTGGGTTTGTTAGGTATTCTTTCTTCCCCCACACAGCGGCGGTTACACCCGAGTCCCTCCGGTCCAGCCTGGGCCGCGGGGGGATAGGGACGCCCCGTGGGTTCGTCGGGTATATTTCCTTCCCCCACACAGCGGCGGTTACACCCGAGTCCCTCCGGTCCAGCCTAGGCCGCGGGGGGATAGGGACGCCCCGTGGGTTCGTCAGGTATATTTCCTTCCCCCACACAGCGGCGGTTACACCCGAGTCCCTCCGGTCCAGCCTGGGCCGCGGGGGGATAGGGACGCCCCGTGGGTTCGTTAGGTATTCTTCCTTCCCCCACACAGCGGCGGTTACACCCGAGTCCCTCCGGTCTAGCCTGGGCCGCGGAGGGATAGGGACGCCCCGTGGGTTCGTTAGGTATTCTTCCTTCCCCCACACAGCGGCGGTTACACCCGAGTCCCTCCGGTCCAGCCTGGGCCGCGGGGGGATAGGGACGCCCCGTGGGTTCGTTAGGTATTCTTCCTTCCCCCACACAGCGGCGGTTACACCCGAGTCCCTCCGGTCCAGCCTAGGCCGCGGAGGGATAGGGACGCCCCGTGGGTTCGTCAGGTATTCTTCCTTCCCCCACGCAGCGGCGGTTACACCCGAGTCCCTCCGGTCCAGCCCGGGCCGCGGGGGGATAGGGACGCCCCGTGGGTTCGTCAGGTATATTTCCTTCCCCCACACAGCGGCGGTTACACCCGAGTCCCTCCGGTCCAGCCTGGGCCGCGGGGGGATAGGGACGCCCCGTGGGTTCGTCAGGTATTTTTCCTCCCCCTCACACAGCGGCGGTTACACCCGAGTCCCTCCGGTCCAGCCTGGGCCGCGGGGGGTCAGGGACGCCCCGTGGGTTCGTTAGGTATTCTTCCTTCCCCCACACAGCGGCGGTTACACCCGAGTCCCTCCGGTCCAGCCTAGGCCGCGGGGGGATAGGGACGCCCCGTGGGTTCGTCAGGTATATTTCCTTCCCCCACACAGCGGCGGTTACACCCGAGTCCCTCCGGTCCAGCCTGGGCCGCGGGGGGATAGGGACGCCCCGTGGGTTCGTTAGGTATTCTTCCTTCCCCCACACAGCGGCGGTTACACCCGAGTCCCTCCGGTCCAGCCTGGGCCGCGGAGGGATAGGGACGCCCCGTGGGTTCGTTAGGTATTCTTCCTTCCCCCACACAGCGGCGGTTACACCCGAGTCCCTCCGGTCCAGCCTGGGCCGCGGAGGGATAGGGACGCCCCGTGGGTTCGTCAGGTATTCTTCCTTCCCCCACACAGCGGCGGTTACACCCGAGTCCCTCCGGTCCAGCCTAGGCCGCGGAGGGATAGGGACGCCCCGTGGGTTTGTTAGGTATTCTTCCTTCCCCCACACAGCGGCGGTTACACCCGAGTCCCTCCGGTCCAGCCTGGGCCGCGGGGGGATAGGGACGCCCCGTGGGTTCGTCAGGTATATTTCCTTCCCCCACACAGCGGCGGTTACACCCGAGTCCCTCCGGTCCAGCCTAGGCCGCGGGGGGATAGGGACGCCCCGTGGGTTCGTCAGGTATATTTCCTTCCCCCACACAGCGGCGGTTACACCCGAGTCCCTCCGGTCCAGCCTGGGCCGCGGGGGGATAGGGACGCCCCGTGGGTTCGTTAGGTATTCTTCCTTCCCCCACACAGCGGCGGTTACACCCGAGTCCCTCCGGTCGAGCCTGGGCCGCGGAGGGATAGGGACGCCCCGTGGGTCCGTTAGGTATTCTTCCTTCCCCCACACAGCGGCGGTTACACCCGAGTCCCTCCGGTCCAGCCTGGGCCGCGGGGGGATAGGGACGCCCCGTGGGTTCGTCAGGTATTTTTCCTTCCCCCACACAGCGGCGGTTACACCCGAGTCCCTCCGGTCCAGCCTGGGCCGCGGAGGGATAGGGACGCCCCGTGGGTTCGTCAGGTATTCTTCCTTCCCCCACACAGCGGCGGTTACACCCGAGTCCCTCCGGTCCAGCCTGGGCCGCGGGGGGATAGGGACGCCCCGTGGGTTCGTCAGGTATTTTTCCTTCCCCTCACACAGCGGCGGTTACACCCGAGTCCCTCCGGTCCAGCCTGGGCCGCGGGGGGTCAGGGACGCCCCGTGGGTTCGTTAGGTATTCTTCCTTCCCCTCGCACAGCGGCGGTTACACCCGAGTCCTCTGGTCCAGCCTGGGCCGCGGAGGGATAGGGACGCCCCATGGGTTCGTCAGGTATTCTTCCTTCCCCCACACAGCGGCGGTTACACCCGAGTCCCTCCGGTCCAGCCTGGGCCGCGGGGGGATAGGGACGCCCCGTGGGTTCGTCAGGTATTCTTCCTTCCCCTCGCACAGCGGCGGTTACACCCGAGTCCTCTGGTCCAGCCTGGGCCGCGGAGGGATAGGGACGCCCCATGGGTTCGTCAGGTATTCTTCCTTCCCCCACACAGCGGCGGTTACACCCGAGTCCCTCCGGTCCAGCCCGGGCCGCGGAGGGATAGGGACGCCCCGTGGGTTCGTCAGGTATTTTTCCTTCCCCCACACAGCGGCGGTTACACCCGAGTCCCTCCGGTCTAGCCTGGGCCGCGGGGGGATAGGGACGCCCCGTGGGTTTCCTAGGTATTCTTCCTTCCCCCACACAGCGGCGGTTACACCCGAGTCCCTCCGGTCCAGCCTGGGCCGCGGGGGGATAGGGACGCCCCATGGGTTCGTCAGGTATTTTTCCTTCCCCCACACAGCGGCGGTTACACCCGAGTCCCTCCGGTCTAGCCTGGGCCGCGGAGGGATAGGGACGCCCCGTGGGTTCGTCAGGTATTCTTCCTTCCCCCACACAGCGGCGGTTACACCCGAGTCCCTCCGGTCCAGCCTGGGCCGCGGGGGGATAGGGACGCCCCGTGGGTTTGTTAGGTATTCTTCCTTCCCCCACACAGCGGCGGTTACACCCGAGTCCCTCCGGTCCAGCCTGGGCCGCGGGGGGATAGGGACGCCCCGTGGGTTCGTCAGGTATATTTCCTTCCCCCACACAGCGGCGGTTACACCCGAGTCCCTCCGGTCCAGCCTAGGCCGCGGGGGGATAGGGACGCCCCGTGGGTTCGTCAGGTATATTTCCTTGCCCCACACAGCGGCGGTTACACCCGAGTCCCTCCGGTCCAGCCTGGGCCGCGGGGGGATAGGGACGCCCCGTGGGTTCGTTAGGTATTCTTCCTTCCCCCACACAGCGGCGGTTACACCCGAGTCCCTCCGGTCCAGCCCGGGCCGCGGAGGGATAGGGACGCCCCGTGGGTTCGTCAAGTATTTTTCCTTCCCCCACACAGCGGCGGTTACACCCGAGTCCCTCCGGTCTAGCCTGGGCCGCGGGGGGATAGGGACGCCCCGTGGGTTTCCTAGGTATTCTTCCTTCCCCCACACAGCGGCGGTTACACCCGAGTCCCTCCGGTCCAGCCTGGGCCGCGGGGGGATAGGGACGCCCCATGGGTTCGTCAGGTATTTTTCCTTCCCCCACACAGCGGCGGTTACACCCGAGTCCCTCCGGTCTAGCCTGGGCCGCGGAGGGATAGGGACGCCCCGTGGGTTCGTCAGGTATTCTTCCTTCCCCCACACAGCGGCGGTTACACCCGAGTCCCTCCGGTCCAGCCTGGGCCGCGGGGGGATAGGGACGCCCCGTGGGTTTGTTAGGTATTCTTCCTTCCCCCACACAGCGGCGGTTACACCCGAGTCCCTCCGGTCCAGCCTGGGCCGCGGGGGGATAGGGACGCCCCGTGGGTTCGTCAGGTATATTTCCTTCCCCCACACAGCGGCGGTTACACCCGAGTCCCTCCGGTCCAGCCTAGGCCGCGGGGGGATAGGGACGCCCCGTGGGTTCGTCAGGTATATTTCCTTGCCCCACACAGCGGCGGTTACACCCGAGTCCCTCCGGTCCAGCCTGGGCCGCGGGGGGATAGGGACGCCCCGTGGGTTCGTTAGGTATTCTTCCTTCCCCCACACAGCGGCGGTTACACCCGAGTCCCTCCGGTCCAGCCTGGGCCGCGGGGGGATAGGGACGCCCCGTGGGTTCGTCAGGTATATTTCCTTCCCCCACACAGCGGCGGTTACACCCGAGTCCCTCCGGTCCAGCCTGGGCCGCGGGGGGATAGGGACGCCCCGTGGGTTTGTTAGGTATTCTTCCTTCCCCCACACAGCGGCGGTTACACCCGAGTCCCTCCGGTCCAGCCTGGGCCGCGGGGGGATAGGGACGCCCCGTGGGTTCGTCAGGTATATTTCCTTCCCCCACACAGCGGCGGTTACACCCGAGTCCCTCCGGTCCAGCCTGGGCCGCGGGGGGATAGGGACGCCCCGTGGGTTCGTTAGGTATTCTTCCTTCCCCCACACAGCGGCGGTTACACCCGAGTCCCTCCGGTCCAGCCTGGGCCGCGGGGGGATAGGGACGCCCCGTGGGCTCGTCAGGTATATTTCCTTCCCCCACACAGCGGCGGTTACACCCGAGTCCCTCCGGTCCAGCCTGGGCCGCGGCGGGATAGGGACGCCCCGTGGGTTCGTCAGGTATATTTCCTTCCCCCACACAGCGGCGGTTACACCCGAGTCCCTCCGGTCCAGCCTGGGCCGCGGGGGGATAGGGACGCCCTGTGGGTTCGTCAGGTATATTTCCTTCCCCCACACAGCGGCGGTTACACCCGAGTCCCTCCGGTCCAGCCTGGGCCGCGGGGGGATAGGGACGCCCTGTGGGTTCGTCAGGTATTCTTCCTTCCCCCACACAGCGGCGGTTACACCCGAGTCCCTCCGGTCCAGCCTGGGCCGCGGGAGGATAGGGACGCCCCGTGGGTTTGTTAGGTATTCTTCCTTCCCCCACACAGCGGCGGTTACACCCGAGTCCCTCCGGTCCAGCCCGGGCCGCGGGGGGATAGGGACGCCCCGTGGGTTCGTCAGGTATATTTCCTTCCCCCACACAGCGGCGGTTACACCCGAGTCCCTCCGGTCCAGCCTGGGCCGCGGGGGGATAGGGACGCCCCGTGGGTTCGTCAGGTATATTTCCTTCCCCCACACAGCGGCGGTTACACCCGAGTCCCTCCGGTCCAGCCTGGGCCGCGGGGGGATAGGGACGCCCCGTGGGTTCGTTAGGTATTCTTCCTTCCCCCACACAGCGGCGGTTACACCCGAGTCCCTCCGGTCCAGCCTGGGCCGCGGGGGGATAGGGACGCCCCGTGGGTTCGTTAGGTATTCTTCCTTCCCCCACACAGCGGCGGTTACACCCGAGTCCCTCCGGTCCAGCCTGGGCCGCGGGGGGATAGGGACGCCCCGTGGGTTCGTCAGGTATATTTCCTTCCCCCGCACAGCGGCGGTTACACCCGAGTCCCTCCGGTCCAGCCTGGGCCGCGGGGGGATAGGGACGCCCCGTGGGTTCGTCAGGTATATTTCCTTCCCCCACACAGCGGCGGTTACACCCGAGTCCCTCCGGTCCAGCCTGGGCCGCGGGGGGATAGGGACGCCCCGTGGGTTCGTCAGGTATATTTCCTTCCCCCACACAGCGGCGGTTACACCCGAGTCCCTCCGGTCCAGCCTGGGCCGCGGGGGGATAGGGACGCCCCGTGGGTTCGTTAGGTATTCTTCCTTCCCCCACACAGCGGCGGTTACACCCGAGTCCCTCCGGTCCAGCCTGGGCCGCGGGGGGATAGGGACGCCCCGTGGGTTCGTCAGGTATTCTTCCTTCCCCCACACAGCGGCGGTTACACCCGAGTCCCTCCGGTCCAGCCTGGGCCGCGGGGGGATAGGGACGCCCCGTGGGTTTGTTAGGTATTCTTCCTTCCCCCACACAGCGGCGGTTACACCCGAGTCCCTCCGGTCCAGCCTGGGCCGCGGGGGGATAGGGACGCCCCGTGGGTTCGTTAGGTATTCTTCCTTCCCCCACACAGCGGCGGTTACACCCGAGTCCCTCCGGTCCAGCCCGGGCCGCGGGGGGATAGGGACGCCCCGTGGGTTCGTCAGGTATATTTCCTTCCCCACACAGCGGCGGTTACACCCGAGTCCCTCCGGTCCAGCCTAGGCCGCGGGGGGATAGGGACGCCCCGTGGGTTCGTCAGGTATATTTCCTTCCCCCACACAGCGGCGGTTACACCCGAGTCCCTCCGGTCCAGCCTGGGCCGCGGGGGGATAGGGACGCCCCGTGGGTTCGTTAGGTATTCTTCCTTCCCCCACACAGCGGCGGTTACACCCGAGTCCCTCCGGTCCAGCCTGGGCCGCGGGGGGATAGGGACGCCCCGTGGGTTCGTCAGGTATATTTCCTTCCCCCACACAGCGGCGGTTACACCCGAGTCCCTCCGGTCCAGCCTAGGCCGCGGAGGGATAGGGACGCCCCGTGGGTTTGTTAGGTATTCTTCCTTCCCCCACACAGCGGCGGTTACACCCGAGTCCCTCCGGTCCAGCCTGGGCCGCGGGGGGATAGGGACGCCCCGTGGGTTCGTCAGGTATTCTTCCTTCCCCCACACAGCGGCGGTTACACCCGAGTCCCTCCGGTCGAGCCTGGGCCGCGGGGGGATAGGGACGCCCCGTGGGTTCGTTAGGTATTCTTCCTTCCCCCACACAGCGGCGGTTACACCCGAGTCCCTCCGGTCCAGCCTGGGCCGCGGGGGGATAGGGACGCCCCGTGGGCTCGTCAGGTACATTTCCTTCCCCCACACAGCGGCGGTTACACCCGAGTCCCTCCGGTCCAGCCTGGGCCGCGGCGGGATAGGGACGCCCCGTGGGTTCGTCAGGTATATTTCCTTCCCCCACACAGCGGCGGTTACACCCGAGTCCCTCCGGTCCAGCCTGGGCCGCGGGGGGATAGGGACGCCCCGTGGGTTCGTCAGGTATATTTCCTTCCCCCACACAGCGGCGGTTACACCCGAGTCCCTCCGGTCCAGCCTGGGCCGCGGGGGGATAGGGACGCCCTGTGGGTTCGTCAGGTATTCTTCCTTCCCCCACACAGCGGCGGTTACACCCGAGTCCCTCCGGTCCAGCCTGGGCCGCGGGGGGATAGGGACGCCCCGTGGGTTTGTTAGGTATTCTTCCTTCCCCCACACAGCGGCGGTTACACCCGAGTCCCTCCGGTCCAGCCCGGGCCGCGGGGGGATAGGGACGCCCCGTGGGTTCGTCGGGTATATTTCCTTCCCCCACACAGCGGCGGTTACACCCGAGTCCCTCCGGTCCAGCCTGGGCCGCGGGGGGATAGGGACGCCCCGTGGGTTCGTCAGGTATATTTCCTTCCCCCACACAGCGGCGGTTACACCCGAGTCCCTCCGGTCCAGCCTGGGCCGCGGGGGGATAGGGACGCCCCGTGGGTTCGTTAGGTATTCTTCCTTCCCCCACACAGCGGCGGTTACACCCGAGTCCCTCCGGTCCAGCCTGGGCCGCGGGGGGATAGGGACGCCCCGTGGGTTCGTTAGGTATTCTTCCTTCCCCCACACAGCGGCGGTTACACCCGAGTCCCTCCGGTCCAGCCTGGGCCGCGGGGGGATAGGGACGCCCCGTGGGTTTGTTAGGTATTCTTCCTTCCCCCACACAGCGGCGGTTACACCCGAGTCCCTCCGGTCCAGCCTGGGCCGCGGGGGGATAGGGACGCCCCGTGGGTTCGTCAGGTATATTTCCTTCCCCCACACAGCGGCAGTTACACCCGAGTCCCTCCGGTCCAGCCTGGGCCGCGGGGGGATAGGGACGCCCCGTGGGTTCGTCAGGTATATTTCCTTCCCCCACACAGCGGCGGTTACACCCGAGTCCCTCCGGTCCAGCCTGGGCCGCGGGGGGATAGGGACGCCCCGTGGGTTCGTCAGGTATTCTTCCTTCCCCCACACAGCGGCGGTTACACCCGAGTCCCTCCGGTCCAGCCCGGGCCGCGGGGGGATAGGGACGCCCCGTGGGTTCGTCAGGTATATTTCCTTCCCCACACAGCGGCGGTTACACCCGAGTCCCTCCGGTCCAGCCTAGGCCGCGGGGGGATAGGGACGCCCCGTGGGTTCGTCAGGTATATTTCCTTCCCCCACACAGCGGCGGTTACACCCGAGTCCCTCCGGTCCAGCCTGGGCCGCGGGGGGATAGGGACGCCCCGTGGGTTCGTTAGGTATTCTTCCTTCCCCCACACAGCGGCGGTTACACCCGAGTCCCTCCGGTCCAGCCTGGGCCGCGGGGGGATAGGGACGCCCCGTGGGTTCGTCAGGTATATTTCCTTCCCCCACACAGCGGCGGTTACACCCGAGTCCCTCCGGTCCAGCCTAGGCCGCGGAGGGATAGGGACGCCCCGTGGGTTTGTTAGGTATTCTTCCTTCCCCCACACAGCGGCGGTTACACCCGAGTCCCTCCGGTCCAGCCTGGGCCGCGGGGGGATAGGGACGCCCCGTGGGTTCGTCAGGTATTCTTCCTTCCCCCACACAGCGGCGGTTACACCCGAGTCCCTCCGGTCGAGCCTGGGCCGCGGGGGGATAGGGACGCCCCGTGGGTTCGTTAGGTATTCTTCCTTCCCCCACACAGCGGCGGTTACACCCGAGTCCCTCCGGTCCAGCCTGGGCCGCGGGGGGATAGGGACGCCCCGTGGGCTCGTCAGGTACATTTCCTTCCCCCACACAGCGGCGGTTACACCCGAGTCCCTCCGGTCCAGCCTGGGCCGCGGCGGGATAGGGACGCCCCGTGGGTTCGTCAGGTATATTTCCTTCCCCCACACAGCGGCGGTTACACCCGAGTCCCTCCGGTCCAGCCTGGGCCGCGGGGGGATAGGGACGCCCCGTGGGTTCGTCAGGTATATTTCCTTCCCCCACACAGCGGCGGTTACACCCGAGTCCCTCCGGTCCAGCCTGGGCCGCGGGGGGATAGGGACGCCCTGTGGGTTCGTCAGGTATTCTTCCTTCCCCCACACAGCGGCGGTTACACCCGAGTCCCTCCGGTCCAGCCTGGGCCGCGGGGGGATAGGGACGCCCCGTGGGTTTGTTAGGTATTCTTCCTTCCCCCACACAGCGGCGGTTACACCCGAGTCCCTCCGGTCCAGCCCGGGCCGCGGGGGGATAGGGACGCCCCGTGGGTTCGTCGGGTATATTTCCTTCCCCCACACAGCGGCGGTTACACCCGAGTCCCTCCGGTCCAGCCTGGGCCGCGGGGGGATAGGGACGCCCCGTGGGTTCGTCAGGTATATTTCCTTCCCCCACACAGCGGCGGTTACACCCGAGTCCCTCCGGTCCAGCCTGGGCCGCGGGGGGATAGGGACGCCCCGTGGGTTCGTTAGGTATTCTTCCTTCCCCCACACAGCGGCGGTTACACCCGAGTCCCTCCGGTCCAGCCTGGGCCGCGGGGGGATAGGGACGCCCCGTGGGTTCGTTAGGTATTCTTCCTTCCCCCACACAGCGGCGGTTACACCCGAGTCCCTCCGGTCCAGCCTGGGCCGCGGGGGGATAGGGACGCCCCGTGGGTTTGTTAGGTATTCTTCCTTCCCCCACACAGCGGCGGTTGCACCCGAGTCCCTCCGGTCCAGCCTGGGCCGCGGGGGGATAGGGACGCCCCGTGGGTTCGTCAGGTATATTTCCTTCCCCCACACAGCGGCGGTTACACCCGAGTCCCTCCGGTCCAGCCTGGGCCGCGGGGGGATAGGGACGCCCCGTGGGTTCGTCAGGTATATTTCCTTCCCCCACACAGCGGCGGTTACACCCGAGTCCCTCCGGTCCAGCCTGGGCCGCGGGGGGATAGGGACGCCCCGTGGGTTCGTCAGGTATTCTTCCTTCCCCCACACAGCGGCGGTTACACCCGAGTCCCTCCGGTCCAGCCTGGGCCGCGGGGGGATAGGGACGCCCCGTGGGTTCGTCAGGTATATTTCCTTCCCCCACACAGCGGCGGTTACACCCGAGTCCCTCCGGTCCAGCCTGGGCCGCGGGGGGATAGGGACGCCCCGTGGGTTCGTTAGGTATTCTTCCTTCCCCCACACAGCGGCGGTTGCACCCGAGTCCCTCCGGTCCAGCCTGGGCCGCGCGGGGATAGGGACGCCCCGTGGGCTCGTCAGGTATATTTCCTTCCCCCACACAGCGGCGGTTACACCCGAGTCCCTCCGGTCCAGCCTGGGCCGCGGGGGGATAGGGACGCCCCGTGGGTTCGTCAGGTATATTTCCTTCCCCCACACAGCGGCGGTTACACCCGAGTCCCTCCGGTCCAGCCTGGGCCGCGGGGGGATAGGGACGCCCCGTGGGTTCGTCAGGTATATTTCCTTCCCCCACACAGCGGCGGTTACACCCGAGTCCCTCCGGTCCAGCCTGGGCCGCGGGGGGATAGGGACGCCCTGTGGGTTCGTCAGGTATTCTTCCTTCCCCCACACAGCGGCGGTTACACCCGAGTCCCTCCGGTCCAGCCTGGGCCGCGGGGGGATAGGGACGCCCCGTGGGTTTGTTAGGTATTCTTCCTTCCCCCACACAGCGGCGGTTACACCCGAGTCCCTCCGGTCCAGCCCGGGCCGCGGGGGGATAGGGACGCCCCGTGGGTTCGTCAGGTATATTTCCTTCCCCCACACAGCGGCGGTTACACCCGAGTCACTCCGGTCCAGCCTGGGCCGCGGGGGGATAGGGACGCCCCGTGGGTTCGTCAGGTATATTTCCTTCCCCCACACAGCGGCGGTTACACCCGAGTCCCTCCGGTCAAGCCTGGGCCGCGGGGGGATAGGGACGCCCCGTGGGTTCGTTAGGTATTCTTCCTTCCCCCACACAGCGGCGGTTACACCCGAGTCCCTCCGGTCCAGCCTGGGCCGCGGGGGGATAGGGACGCCCCGTGGGTTCGTTAGGTATTCTTCCTTCCCCCACACAGCGGCGATTACACCCGAGTCCCTCCGGTCCAGCCTGGGCCGCGGGGGGATAGGGACGCCCCGTGGGTTTGTTAGGTATTCTTCCTTCCCCCACACAGCGGCGGTTGCACCCGAGTCCCTCCGGTCCAGCCTGGGCCGCGGGGGGATAGGGACGCCCCGTGGGTTCGTCAGGTATATTTCCTTCCCCCACACAGCGGCGGTTACACCCGAGTCCCTCCGGTCCAGCCTGGGCCGCGGGGGGATAGGGACGCCCCGTGGGTTCGTCAGGTATTCTTCCTTCCCCCACACAGCGGCGGTTACACCCGAGTCCCTCCGGTCCAGCCCGGGCCGCGGGGGGATAGGGACGCCCCGTGGGTTCGTCAGGTATTCTTCCTTCCCCCACACAGCGGCGGTTACACCCGAGTCCCTCCGGTCCAGCCTGGGCCGCGGGGGGATAGGGACGCCCCGTGGGTTCGTCAGGTATATTTCCTTCCCCCACACAGCGGCGGTTACACCCGAGTCCCTCCGGTCCAGCCTCGGCCGCGGGGGGATAGGGACGCCCTGTGGGTTCGTCAGGTATTTTGCCTTCCCCCACATAGCGGCGGTTACACCCGAGTCCCTCCGGTCCAGCCTCGGCCGCGGGGGGATAGGGACGCCCTGTGGGTTCGTCAGGTATTTTGCCTTCCCCCACATAGCGGCGGTTACACCCGAGTCCCTCCGGTCCAGCCTGGGCCGCGGGGGGATAGGGACGCCCCGTGGGTTCGTCAGGTATTCTTCCTTCCCCCACACAGCGGCGGTTACACCCGAGTCCCTCCGGTCCAGCCCGGGCCGCGGGGGGATAGGGACGCCCCGTGGGTTTGTTAGGTATTCTTCCTTCCCCCACACAGCGGCGGTTGCACCCGAGTCCCTCCGGTCCAGCCTGGGCCGCGGGGGGATAGGGACGCCCCGTGGGTTCGTCAGGTATATTTCCTTCCCCCACACAGCGGCGGTTACACCCGAGTCCCTCCGGTCCAGCCTCGGCCGCGGGGGGATAGGGACGCCCTGTGGGTTCGTCAGGTATTTTGCCTTCCCCCACATAGCGGCGGTTACACCCGAGTCCCTCCGGTCCAGCCTGGGCCGCGGGGGGATAGGGATGCCCCGTGGGTTTGTTAGGTATTCTTCCTTCCCCCACACAGCGGCGGTTACACCCGAGTCCCTCCGGTCCAGCCTGGGCCGCGGGGGGATAGGGACGCCCCGTGGGTTCGTCAGGTATATTTCCTTCCCCCACACAGCGGCGGTTACACCCGAGTCCCTCCGGTCCAGCCTTGGCCGCGGGGGGATAGGGACGCCCCGTGGGTTCGTCAGGTATTCTTCCTTCCCCCACACAGCGGCGGTTACACCCGAGTCCCTCCGGTCCAGCCTGGGCCGCGGGGGGATAGGGACGCCCCGTGGGTTCGTCAGGTATATTTCCTTCCCCCACACAGCGGCGGTTACACCCGAGTCCCTCCGGTCCAGCCTGGGCCGCGGGGGGATAGGGACGCCCCGTGGGTTCGTCAGGTATTCTTCCTTCCCCCACACAGCGGCGGTTACACCCGAGTCCCTCCGGTCCAGCCTGGGCCGCGGGGGGATAGGGACGCCCCGTGGGTTCGTCAAGTATTCTTCCTTCCCCCACACAGCGGCGGTTACACCCGAGTCCCTCCGGTCCAGCCTGGGCCGCGGGGGGATAGGGACGCCCCGTGGGTTTGTTAGGTATTCTTCCTTCCCCCACACAGCGGCGGTTACACCCGAGTCCCTCCGGTCCAGCCCGGGCCGCGGGGGGATAGGGACGCCCTGTGGGTTCGTCAGGTATATTTCCTTCCCCCACACAGCGGCGGTTACACCCGAGTCCCTCCGGTCCAGCCCGGGCCGCGGGGGGATAGGGACGCCCCGTGGGTTCGTCAGGTATTCTTCCTTCCCCCACACAGCGGCGGTTACACCCGAGTCCCTCCGGTCCAGCCTGGGCCGCGGGGGGATAGGGACGCCCCGTGGGTTCGTTAGGTATTCTTCCTTCCCCCACACAGCGGCGGTTACACCCGAGTCCCTCCGGTCCAGCCTGGGCCGCGGGGGGATAGGGACGCCCCGTGGGTTCGTCAGGTATTCTTCCTTCCCCCACACAGCGGCGGTTACACCCGAGTCCCTCCGGTCCAGCCTGGGCCGCGGGGGGATAGGGACGCCCCGTGGGTTTGTTAGGTATTCTTCCTTCCCCCACACAGCGGCGGTTACACCCGAGTCCCTCCGGTCCAGCCCGGGCCGCGGGGGGATAGGGACGCCCCGTGGGTTCGTCAGGTATATTTCCTTCCCCCACACAGCGGCGGTTACACCCGAGTCCCTCCGGTCCAGCCCGGGCCGCGGGGGGATAGGGACGCCCCGTGGGTTCGTCAGGTATATTTCCTTCCCCCACACAGCGGCGGTTACACCCGAGTCCCTCCGGTCCAGCCTGGGCCGCGGGGGGATAGGGACGCCCCGTGGGTTTGTTAGGCATTCTTCCTTCCCCCACACAGCGGCGGTTACACCCGAGTCCCTCCGGTCCAGCCTGGGCCGCGGGGGGATAGGGACGCCCCGTGGGTTCGTTAGGTATTCTTCCTTCCCCCACATAGCGGCGGTTACACCCGAGTCCCTCCGGTCCAGCCTGGGCCGCGGGGGGATAGGGACGCCCCGTGGGTTTGTTAGGTATTCTTCCTTCCCCCACACAGCGGCGGTTGCACCCGAGTCCCTCTGGTCCAGCCTGGGCCGCGGGGGGATAGGGACGCCCCGTGGGTTCGTCAGGTATATTTCCTTCCCCCACACAGCGGCGGTTACACCCGAGTCCCTCCGGTCCAGCCTGGGCCGCGGGGGGATAGGGACGCCCCGTGGGTTCGTCAGGTATATTTCCTTCCCCCACACAGCGGCGGTTACACCCGAGTCCCTCCGGTCCAGCCTGGGCCGCGGGGGGATAGGGACGCCCCGTGGGTTCGTCAGGTATTCTTCCTTCCCCCACACAGCGGCGGTTACACCCGAGTCCCTCCGGTCCAGCCTGGGCCGCGGGGGGATAGGGACGCCCCGTGGGTTCGTCAGGTATATTTCCTTCCCCCACACAGCGGCGGTTACACCCGAGTCCCTCCGGTCCAGCCTCGGCCGCGGGGGGATAGGGACGCCCTGTGGGTTCGTCAGGTATTTTGCCTTCCCCCACATAGCGGCGGTTACACCCGAGTCCCTCCGGTCCAGCCTGGGCCGCGGGGGGATAGGGATGCCCCGTGGGTTCGTCAGGTATTCTTCCTTCCCCCACACAGCGGCTGTTACACCCGAGTCCCTCCGGTCCAGCCTGGGCCGCGGGGGGATAGGGACGCCCTGTGGGTTCGTCAGGTATTTTTCCTTCCCCCACACAGCGGCGGTTACACCCGAGTCCCTCCGGTCCAGCCTGGGCCGCGGAGGGATAGGGACGCCCCGTGGGTTCGTCAGGTATTCTTCCTTCCCCCACACAGCGGCGGTTACACCCGAGTCCCTCCGGTCCAGCCTGGGCCGCGGGGGGATAGGGACGCCCCGTGGGTTCGTCAGGTATATTTCCTTCCCCCACACAGCGGCGGTTACACCCGAGTCCCTCCGGTCCAGCCTGGGCCGCGGGGGGATAGGGACGCCCCGTGGGTTCGTCAGGTATTCTTCCTTCCCCCACACAGCGGCGGTTACACCCGAGTCCCTCCGGTCCAGCCTGGGCCGCGGGGGGATAGGGACGCCCCGTCGGTTCGTCAGGTATTTTTCCTTCCCCCATACTTGGCTTTCGGACCATCGAGGCCCCCGCCGCTGAGGCGAGGAGGCCTCCTGCGCTTTGGGACCACTCAGGCCCCTGCCGCTGAGGCGAGGGGGCCTCTTTGGCTTTGGGACCACCGAGGCCCCCTCCGCTGAGGCGAGAGGGCCTCCTTGGCTTTGGGACCACCGAGGCCCCCTCCGCTGAGGCGAGGGGGCCTCCTACGCTTTGGGACCAATGAGGCCCCCTCCGCTGAGGCGAGGGGGCCTCCTTCGCTTTCGGACACCGAGGCCCCCACCGCTGAGGCGAGGGGGCCTCTTTGGCTTTGGGACCATCGAGGCCCCCGCCGCTGAGGCGAGGGGGCCTCCTGCGCTTTGGGACCACTGAGGCCCCCTCCGCTGAGGCGAGGGGTCCTCCTTGGCTTTGGGACCGCCGAGGCCCCCGCCGCTGAGGCGAGGGGGCCTCCTTCGCTTTGGGACCACCGAGGCCCCCTCCGCTGAGGCGAGGGTGCCTCCTTCGCTTTCGGACACCGAGGCCCCCGCCGCTGAGGCGAGGGGGCCTCTTTGGCTTTTGGACCATCGAGGCCCCCGCCGCTGAGGCGAGGGGGCCTCTTTGGCTTTGGGACCACCGAGGCCCCCTCCGCTGAGGCGAGAGGGCCTCCTTGGCTTTGGGACCACCGAGGCCCCCGCCGCTGAGGCGAGGGGGCCTCCTTCGCTTTGGGACCACCGAGGCCCCCTCCGCTGAGGCGAGAGGGCCTCCTTGGCTTTGGGACCACCGAGGCCCCCGCCGATGAGGCGAGAGGGCCTCCTTGGCTTTGGGACCACCGAGGCCCCCGCCGCTGAGGCGAGGGGGCTCCTTCGCTTTGGGACCAACGAGGCCCCCTCCGCTGAGGCGAGGGGTCCTCCTTGGCTTTTGGATCATCGAGGCCCCCTCCGCTGAGGCGAGGGGGCCTCTTTTGCTTTGGGTTCACCGAGGCCCCCTCCGCTGAGGCGAGGGGGCCTTGTTCGCTTTGGGACCATCGAGGCCCCCGCCGCTGAGGCGAGGGGGCCTCTTTCGTTTTGGGACCATTGAGGCCCCCGCCGCTGAGGCGAGGGGTCTCTTTGGCTTTGGGACCACCGAGGCCCCCGCCGCTGAGGCGAGGGGGCCTCCTTCGCTTTGGGACCACCGAGGCCCCCGCCGCTGAGGCGAGGGGGCCTCCTTCTCTTCAGCACCACCGAGGCCCCCGCCGCTGAGGCGAGGGGGCCTCCTTCGCTTTGGATTCACCGAGGCGGGGGTTTGCGTGTCCCCTCCGCAGACGTGCGGCACTGCGGATTGGGGGGACACGACCGGAGGGTTAGAGGATGGCCCCGCGCACGGGCACCTTCGGCAGAAGTGCCGCGCGTTGGGGGAGGGGGAGGGACTAGGCCACGGACCAAGCCCCCGTGTTCCGCCGGCCAAACGCCGCCCAGTCGGTAGTACGTGGCGGCTAAGGGCCCACACCCGTGAGACTGCGTCCCCCTTCCCTTGGGGGGGTGGTGGACCGTGCCGGAAGTGGAGCCGGCGCTCCGCCTCGCCCCCCATTCCGTGCCCCTGGGAGGGGATCCGGCTACGTGTAGGGCGGGTGCATGCACGTAGCGCGGACCAGGGGACAAGGGGAGGAGACGAAGAGGAGAGCCGCCGCCATGATGCTTAGCCGGACGGGTTGGGGTGAAACCTCCCTCCCGGTCGCTTTCCAGACCGTGGAGGGCCGGCGGGCACCATGGGGATGTGCCGCGGGGGCGCCCTACCGGGGGACCGCATCTCCTCCTCCTCCTCCTCCTGTGTGTGTGTGTGTGTGTGTGTGTGTGTGTGTGTGTGTGTGTGTGTGTGTGTGTGTGTGTGTGTGTGTGTGTGTGTGTGTGTGTGTGTGCGTGCGTGCGTGCGTGCGTGCGTGCGTGCGTGCGTGCGTGCGTGCGTGCGTGCGTGCGTGCGTGCGTGCGTGCGTGCGTGCGTGCGTGCGTGCGTGCGTGCGTGCGTGCGTGCGTGCGTGCGTGCGTGCGTGCGTGCGTGCGTGCGTGCGTGCGTGCGTGCGTGCGTGCGTGCGTGCGTGCGTGCGTGCGTGCGTGCGTGCGTGCGTGCGTGCGTGCGTGCGTGCGTGCGTGCGTGCGTGCGTGCGTGCGTGCGTGCGTGCGTGCGTGCGTGCGTGCGTGCGTGCGTGCGTGCGTGCGTGCGTGCGTGCGTGCGTGCGTGCGTGCGTGCGTGTGTGTGTGTGTGTGTGTGTGTGTATGTGTGTGTGTGTGTGTGTGTGTGTGTGTGTGTGTGTGTGTGTGTGTGTGTGTGTGTGTGTGTGTGTGTGTGTGTGTGTGATGGGTTCCAGTGCTCTTGTGTGACAAGGTTCCAGTCCAAAGGAAGCAGCACTCTGTTTGCGCACATCACACACCATTCAAATCCAGCAATGGTATGATTGTGAAAGGTTGGGTCATATCTCGACCACCCTGTGTTTAAGATGGGCCGTGCCATTGAGACCAAGGGTGTGGTATTTGCCTCCCGTTTTCAGCCCCGCCTTAGGCTCCTGCAAGGTTTCCCCCAGGGTCAATGGTTGTGAGATGAGTAGGCTGGAGAATGGGGCCGGCATAAAGGGCCAGCCGTTCATGTTGTTGTGTTGCCCCCGTTCAATCTTGTCCGTAGTGTTTACGATGATCTCTGACAATGAGGCCGCTAATGCATCAGTGGACTCCAACTCTGAGTCCTTTGCTAGTGGCGCTCAAGCAGATCTGCCAAGGGGCCCGTACCATGCACAAACCAGCGGTGCCCAGAAAACCGGGGGACAGAATCCCCCCATTTCCCCCATTTTCCCCCATTTTCTCCGATTTGTGGTGAGTGATAAAAGGAGATGCCCCGGACTTGCATATGTGCATATTCAAGATGCTCAGAATGAAACAGGGATTTCAAAAATGCCCCCCCTCCATCTTGTGGCTGTCATGTTCATCAGGGTCCCTCCCCCGGCGGCACTGGCTATGACTACGGGGACTACTTGACGGTGTGTGACCGCCATGCCCCTGCCTCCATGTGCACCGCCGCCTGTCGTCATGCGTGAGCGCTCGACCACCCCCTCTTCCCCCCCCCCCCCCGTCCAAAGGCACATTGATCCCCCTCCCTGTCGTCCCCTGAATGGCGGGGGTAAGCCTTTGACAAGTTCTTGAAAAATTAGAGTCGAGTGGCCGGTTGGCCATGGTCTGACGGTGGTCAATCGACGACGGTTGATGATGGCCTTACAGCACGTTGGTGCTCCACCGACCTCGCCTGCCCCGTAGCTGCCAGTCGTCCCAGTCAACGTGCTTTCTGAAGCGCACTGAGGCCCCCGCTGGTGTCGTTTTGCTGCATTTCGCACGCCCAAGGCCACGAAGCGCTTTTCCTGCGGCACCGACGGTGCCAAGAAGTCTCGCAGACCGATGCCGCGCTGGGGCTGAAGTGCGCAGGAGAGAGAGAGAGAGAGAGAGAGAGAGACGTGCACAACGCCAGGGAACAGGGGGTTAGCAAGGCAGGCGCACACGTTTGGTGTACCCCCCCCCCCCCCGCGAATCGCACCGCAGAGTCGTTTCTGGCAACCGCTGATACCGACGTGCGGGGGGCAAGTGGATGGAGAGGCTTTGTCTGGGGCCTTGCAGCGCTTTCCTCTGCGGATGCCTGAGCGACCCCCTTCCCCTGCCCCAGCGGGTTACACAGCCATCCGATTGGAAAGTGTGCCGCCCCGATAGTCGGTGGGCGGTTAAGCTCTGACAGTTGATGGTCAGCCACGGCGGTGATCATGGGGCAGAACCTTTTATCTGCCGTGTTCGAAGTGCATGAAAGTCTACCCATGTTTGCTCTGAGGCCCCGGAGGTGGGGGAGCCCGTTCTGTGTGCCTTCAGGTGCCGCCGACTTCCTTCCCGCAGTTCCCTCTTGATGCAGCTCTCAGGGCGAGTGACCTGCCGTCGCAAGAGGTATGGCTGGAGCTGTGGGAGGTGCCCCCGTCGCATGTTTCCGTGCATCCGCACAGTCCGCCCCACCCCATCCCCCCCCCGCCGCCATGCGTTGGCACCACCACTCACACCTCCGTGGAACGTCTCGGTGCATCCACCGCTGCTGGACTGCCCGTCTTGATGGCGGTACACGCCGTTGGGGCACACCGCGACAGGGCAAGGGGCTGCCTGCCGGTCCCAGCCTTGAGAGGGCCTGCCACAGATGTCACCCTTTTCATTCCCCCCTACGTGTGCAGGTGCTGATGATGCGGTTGCAGGCCCATGGTCAGGTGGCTGCGGATCAGGAATGCGCCGCATATCTGCAGGCGGCATTTCAGGTCTGGCCTGTTCTCAATGCCACGGCGCGGCGTGCTCATGTCAACCCACGGGTGGTGACGAACCACCTGCCGCATGAGTCCGCACCCCCTGATTCTGGGTGCTTTCATCTCAAAGCAGTGCGGCTGTGTTCTTGATACATCCTGCGCCCTGCACCGAGCAATGCTGTTTTTTGGAAGTTTTTTTTTAATTTTTTTTTGAATTTTTTTTTGGAAACCTGCATTCCGCAAATGAAATGATGGAGACAAGGAGCCCCAAGCCCATGTCATATTCCCCCTATTTAGCACCCCTGTGTAGCCTGAGCAAGTGGCCCAAGGGAACCCCAAGTGTAAAATGTTGCAACCCCGACTCTGCCATTGTTGTTATGTACTGGGGCTTCCTTGTTGGTGGGGTTTCAAGAGGCTAAATCCTTGGGCTCTGGGGAGTAGGCAGTGCTTCCCATATGAGCCCATGCGGGCCCACCTGGTTCTGATGTAACACCCCGTACCTCTCACCGCCACACGGGCCCCACACCTTAACCCAGAGCAGAGGTCGGCATGCGCCCCACCCCTTCGCATGCACCCCACGCTGAAGCACCTCCCACTACCCCACACCTCAGCAGTGCCCCACCAGCTCAGCAAGTGTCAAACCCTTCCGCACCTCCGTGGCACCACAAGGGTACCTACCAGCAGGTACCTACCTGCCGCCTCATCAGGTATCCCACCCCTCGGAACATGCACTGCCCCCGAGGAGCACACCTCCGCACCAAAGCAGCTGTCACCACTCATCCCGTGCACACATCAGCAGGGACGCCAGGCAAAGTACCTTCCAAAGGTTGGGATGCCTGGTGTCAGGTATCGGTTGAAGCATGGGGTACGTGGGGGAGCTGCTGGAGATGCTGAGGCGTGAAGTGTGCAGTTGAGGTGTGGGGGACGGGGGGGGGGAGGGCTGTGGTGTACAGCAGGTTTTCAGAACGGAATGTCCCGATCAAAGTTGCACTTCCCCTGTCCTTTTTGGGCGGCGGGCGGGGGGCCGGGGGTGATCCTGAAGTCGCTGTCACTCGGCAGAATCGGAGCAGTATTGCCCCCCTGTCCCTTCCTGGTGCCCTTTGAAGCACAAGGGCGGTGCTCGAAGTACAGGGTCTGGCCTAAAAAGCTTTCAGACCAGTCGAACGGCTTGCATTCTTTGCCCTCGGACCCGGATGTTGTGCAGGTGTATATAAAAAACATTATTAGCGCTTGTGTAATGATGAAGGCGACGATGCGGTCTGTTGGGGATCTGCATGGTATGCGCCGTGCCGTGCGTGCGGTCAGGGTCGGGCTGTGGGCAGAGACCTCGAAACCGGGGCTGAAGAGAGTTCGGGAGCGACAAAGTGCACCTGCCGTGTCGCCGAGCCCGCATCCAAATGCGGGGGAGAGGGCCAGAAAAGGGTATTGGAAGGGTAAACCGTTGTGAATGTTTTACTTGTGGTGCTGGAGCTGGCACACACACGGATGTGTCAGAGTGCGGGAACCTCCGCCGCGGCGATTTCGTTGACCTCCTGACGATCTGAATTTTCAAGAAGCGATGTTCAGAGGCTCGTGATCTGCGTCTGCGTCCGTTTGCTGCTGTTTGCTACCACAACAAGAGCGTTGTTGTATGAAGTTCAGGCTGTTAGTAACAAAACCACAGTGTTCTTGTGTCGTTGCAGGATGGTATCATGCAAAGATGTTGTTGCGGGATGTTGGCGCCACAGATAAGTGTAGTTGCGCAAATTCGTGGCCATTCGTAACGCCGAAATGGTGTCTTGTGTGCTCTGGTGGATGTTGGTACCACAACCATAGTGTTGTTGTGTGGGTTGGCGGACGTTGGCGCCACAAAGAGGTTTCTTACCACACAAAGATGGATGTTGTGTGACTGTGTGGATGCTAGCACCACAAAAAGACTGAACTTGTATGAATTCGCGCACGTCAATGACACAACAACACCCAGAGTGTTGTGGTGTGGATTTGTGGCGTTTTGCACTGTGCATCCCTGCTGTCCCCTGAGGTGCTGGGGATAAGCTTGTGGCTGCTCATACGATGTTACTGTGTCCGTTTGTGGATGCTAGTACACAAGGGCTGTTGTTGTTTGAATTGATGGATGTCATCGCTGGTTTATTATACCATAAGAAGACTCTTGCTGTGTAAATTCTGGGATGCGGGCACCAAACATGTGTTGGGGTGAGACATTGTGGTTGTCGGAACGACAAAAAGAGAGTGTTGCCTGTGAGTTGTTGGCTTAGGTAGCAGACAACGCGATTATTCCTTCGTCTGCTTGTCAACTACAATGCTGGCACGGTTGCGTTGGCACTGCGCTTCATGCTCTGTCGATATTTCATTCCATTCCGTTTGTTTGCACTGTTGCATACCATGTAGTGTTGCAGATCTGGGTTGACGTTTCGTCAATTAAATGTGTTCTTCAAATGTTCAGCTGCAGGAAAGACACACCTGACTCTCGTGCCCACATGCGTGTTGCATGGCAGGTAAGCGTTCGGTACCGCTGTTAACGCTGTGCGCCCACTGGAGAGACTCACACTGCAACACACATGTCCCTCTACAAGTATTGTTCCTTCACTTGCATCTAATAGCTCCAACGCTCCGAGTCATGCGCCAACAGGTCATGCAAGGATCCATGTCTGGATCCCACTCCCCAAAATGCTCTCCAACTGCCGTCATCAGTTTCCGTTCAAGCTCAACTCAAATGTCGGGACACAGAGGCCAATTAATTGTATACTTGCTGTTAATAATCACCCTGATGTGAGGTGTTGAGCCTGAGGTAGTATGTTCTGATGCAGGTACGATACCACCGTCGAATCACCCTTCAGCATGGACTGTGCTGCCTGAGGATTTGCAGTCTGCAGTGGATGCATATCCTCATCTATTTCAAGTATGTGGACATGTCACATGATGGTATTTTCAATACCCAAAGAGTGCTGAGATGCTGGAGCATACTAAACATGCAAAGCACAGGGGCGGCATGGATGTAGACAGCCAGCTTTGGACCTCGGAGGCGGGGGGGGGGGATTATACAAGCTAGAATCACCTCGAAGAGAGGTTGTTAGATCAAGCGCAGGCGCGGGCGTCATATACCCCCCTTTTTTGGGGTCATTCGCGTAGCATACCCCAAGGCATGATATTGGATGTCCAACCCCTCGTAAAATCATTATTTTGCCCAATAAGAGCATCCCCCAATGGATTTTTTGATTTTGAGGCCTCTACCCCTAAAACTGGAGATCACTTTTTTGAGGGGGGGTGGGGGGGGGGTGGGGGGGTGGGTGGGTGGGTGGGGTGGGGGGGGGTCAAAAGTTTTTGCTTAATAGGCTACAAGCAGTGGGGACGCATGGTGTTCGTAACTCGGACAGCGGTCCAATGGTAACGCAGCTGATACCAGATGTGCAAGCGTCGGTTCGAATTCTGATCTGCTGACTTTGAGCACCGCCGCCAAAGTGGGCAGGCTGGGGTTTGAACCGGCGATCACATTGACGCTATATGGCCGCGTTACCACTCGGCCACTGCTGCTCGGGGCCGCATCTGCCACTGACAAAAAACCCAAACTGTGTGTATCTGTCTGACTGCCTGCTTGCTGGCTCAGGGACTGATTGGCTGACTGTCAACCTCTCTTCGAGGTGCACTGCCGAAGGCAATAGAATCACCTCGCAGAGGTTGTTAGATCAAAGCCAGGCAGGCGTATATATGGGGAAAATGCCACATACCCCCCCATTTTGGCCTTTTGGGCCTATTCGCGTACCCTACCCCAAGGGGTTGAATTGTTTAATTTAACCCCTTGTAAAATCATTATTTTGTCCAATAAACGCATCCCCAATGAGTTTTTGGTCCGGACCCCCCTAGACCCCCCCACTTGAAACCACTTTTTTGAGGTTTTCAAGGAGGGGGGGGGGGGGGTGGGGGGGTTGGGGGGGGGGGGGGGGGGTCAAAAAATGACCCCCCCTTTATTTTGGGTCGCAAATCATGAATCTTTTGGTTTTTTTCGATTTTGAGCCGAAAAAGTGTTTCCGGGTCCCGCTCCATAGGGTTTGTATGGGGCGGAGTGGGACGAGCGCTTATGCAGTTTATGCACTTTCCAGCCATTTTTGCTATGTTGGCGGTTTTGGCAACCTCGGTGACCCCGTGGTACCCACTCCGAGGGATGTGAGTGGGGATGTTGTGACAGTATATGCCTACTAGGATACGGAAGGACGTTTTTTGCAGTCTCTAGCTTTGCTTAGGGCCGTTCACAACACGTGCCAAAGACGCGAAATGACTGTTTCCAACAATAATGGCTTAGTGAATGGGCCGGACAAACCTGCTGATGCAGTTTTTCACCCCGGACAGCTCAAAAATCGAAGTTTCCGAAACTTACTTTTTTGACATCGTGATCACCTAAAATGACCATCCAAGGTATGTAAAGCATGTTTTAGGCCGTATTTACGTCTTTTTTCACCCGATTTGGGTATTAGGTCCGGGGGGCGGGGTCTTCCAAGGGATTGGTACACAACCTGCTGATGCACTTTTTCACTATGGGCAGCTCAAAAATCGAAGTTTTTCGAAACTTGTTTTTTTGATGTTGTGACCACTTAAAATGACCATCCAAGCTATGCAAAGCATGTTTTAGGCCGTATTTGCGTGTTTTTCACCCTATTTGGGTGTTAGGTCCGGGGGGGAGGTCTCCCAAGGACGGGTGCACAACCTGCTTATGCAGTTTTTCAACCCGGACAGCTCAAAAATCGAAGTTTTTGAAACTTTTTTTTTTGATATTGTGACCACCCAAAATGACCATCCAAGGTATGCAAAGCATATTTTTAGGCCGTATTTACGTGTTTTTCACCCTATTTGGGTGTTGGGTCCGGGGGGGGGGGGGTGTCTCCCAAGGGGACGGGTGCACAACCTGCTTATGCAGTTTTTCAACCCGGACAGCTCAAAATCGAAGTTTTCGAAACTTGTTCTTTTGATATTGTGACCACCTAAAATGACCATCCAAGCTATGTAAAGCATGTTTTAGGCCGTATTTACGTGTTTTTCACCCTTTTTGGGTGTTAGGTCGGGGGGGGGGGGGGTCTCCCAAGGGACGGGTGCACAACCTGCTTATGCAGTTTTTCACCCCGGACAGCTCAAAAATGGAAGTTTTTGAAACATATTTTTTTGATATTGTGACCACCCAAAATGACCATCCAAGGTATGTAAAGCATATTTTAGGCCGTATTTACGTGTTTTTCACCCTATTTGGGTATCAGGTCGGGGGGGGGGGGGTCCCAAGGGATTGGTACACAAACTGCTTATGCAGTTTTTCACCTCGGACAGCTCAAAGATGGAAGTTTTTGAAACTTGTTTTTGTGATATTGTGATCACCTAAAATGACCATCGAAGGTATGTAAAGCATGTTTTAGGCCGTATTTCCGTGTTTTTCACCCGATTTGGGTATTAGGTCCAAGGGGGGGGGGGGTCTCCCAAGGGATTGGTACACAACCTGCTGATGCAGTTTGTCACCCTGGGCAGCTCAAAAATTGAAATTTTCGAAACTTGTTTTTTTGATACCGTGATCACCTAAAATGATCATCCAAGGTATGTAAAGCATGTTTTAGCCGGTATTTATGTAGTTTCCACCCTATTTTGGGTGTGTGTTGCTCGCGGTAGATTCTCTGCGAGGTGGACTTGCCGAAGGCAATAGAATTTATGAAACTTGTTTTTTTGATATTGTAATCACCTAAAATGGCCATCCAAGGTATGTAAAGCATGTTTTAGGCCATAGTTACGTGTTTTTCACCCTATTTGGGTATTGGCTTGGGGGGGGGGCGGGCTTCCAAGGGATGGGTACACCCACAACCTGCTCATACAATTTTTCACCCTGGGCAGCTCAAAAATCGAAGTTTTGGAAACTTATTTTTTTGATATCGTGATCACGTAAAATGATCATCCAAGCTATGCAAAGCATGTTTTAGCCCGTATTTATGTAGTTTATACCCTATTTTGGGTGTGTGTTGCTTGGAGCAGATGCTCTGCGAGGTGGACTTGCCGAAGGCAATAGAATCACCTCGCAGAGGTTGTTAGATCAAAGCCAGGCAGGCGTATATATGGGGAAAACGCCACATACCCCCCCATTTTGGCTTTTTTGGGCCTATTCGCGTACCCTACCCCAAGGGGTTGAAT
>OZ038398.1:28556098-28598798 GCA_964036045.1 Eutreptiella sp. 'Long Island Sound 2002' | reverse complement strand
GAGACCCCCCCCCGAGCCTGACTTGATACCCAAATAGGGTGAAAAACACGTAAATACGGCCTAAAACATGCTTTCCATAGCTTGGATGGTCATTTTGGGTGGTCACAATATCACAAAAACAAGTTTCAAAAACTTCCATTTTTGAGCTGTCCGGGGTGAAAAACTGCATAAGCAGGTTGTGCACCCGTCCCTTGGGAGACCCCCCCCCCGACCTGATACCCAAATAGGGTGAAAAACACGTAAATACGGCCTAAAACATGCTTTCCATAGCTTGGATGGTCATTTTGGGTGGTCACAATATCAAAAAAATATGTTTCAAAAACTTCGATTTTTGAGCTGTCCGGGGTAAAAAACTGCATAAGCAGGTTGTGCACCCGTCCCTTGGGAGACCCCCCCCCCCCCGGGCCTAACACCCAAATAGGGTGAAAAACACTCAAATACGGCCTAAAACATGCTTTGCATATTTTGAAATGTCATTTTGGGTGGTCACAATATCAAAAAAACAAGTTTCGAAAACTTCGATTTTTGAGCTGCTTGGGGTGAAAAACTGCATAAGCAGGTTGTGTACCTCCCCATTCACTAGGCCATTATTGGTGGAAACAGTCATTTCGCGTCTTTGGCACGGGTTGTGAACGGCCCTAAGCAAGGCTAGACACTGCAAAAAACGTCCTTTCGTATCCTAGTAGGCATATACTGTCACAACATCCCCACTCGCCACCCCTCAGGGTGGGTACCACAGGTTCACCGAGGTTGCCAAAACCGCCAACATAGCAAAAATGGCTGAAAAGTGCATAAACTGCATAAGCGCTCGTCCCACTCCGCCCCATACAAACCCCATAGAGTCGGGACCCGGAAACACTTTTTTCGGCTCAAAATCGAAAAAAAACCAAAAGATTCATGATTTTCGACCCAAAAAATGGGGGGGTCATTTTTTCGACATTTTTGACCCCCCCCCCCACCCCCCCACCCCCCCCCCACCCCCCCCCCCTAAAAAGTGGGTTTCAAGTGGGGGGGATTGGGGGGGTCCGGACCAAAAACTCATTGGGGGATGCGTTTATTGGACAAAATAATGATTTTACAAGGGGTTAAACTAACAATTCAACCCCTTGGGGTAGGGTACGCGAATAGGCCCAAATGGGGGGGTATGTGGCGTTTTCCCCATATATACGCCTGCCTGGCTTTGATCTAACAACCTCTGCGAGGTGACTTGTTTTTTTGATACCGTGATCACCTAAAATGATCATCCAAGGTATGTAAAGCATGTTTTAGCCGGTATTTATGTAGTTTCCACCCTATTTTGGGTGTGTGTTGCTCGCGGTAGATTCTCTGCGAGGTGGACTTGCCGAAGGCAATAGAATCACCTCGCAGAGGTTGTTAGATCAAAGTCAGGCAGGCGTATATATGGGGAAAACGCCACATACCCCCCCATTTGGGCCTATTCGCGTACCCTACCCCAAGGGGTTGAATTGTTAGTTTAACCCCTTGTAAAATCATTATTTTGTCCAATAAATGCATCCCCCAATGAGTTTTTGGTCCGGACCCCCCCCAAGACCCCCCCCACTTGAAACCCACTTTTTAGGGGGGGAGTCGGGGGGGGTGGGGGGGTGGGGGGGGGGGGGTCAAAAATGTCGAAAAAATGACCCCCCCTTTTTTTGGGTCGAAAATAATGAATATTTTGGTTTTTTTCGATTTTGAGCCGAAAAAGTGTTTCCCGGTCCCGACTCCATAGGGTTCGTATGGGGCGGAGTGGGACGAGCGCTTATGCAGTTTATGCACTTTTCAGCCATTTATGCTATGTTGGCGGTTTTGGCAACCTCGGTGACCCGTGGTACCCACCCTGAGGGGTGCGAGTGGGGATGTTGTGACAGTATATGCCTACTAGGATACGAAAGGACGTTTTTTGCAGTCTGTAGCCTTGCTTATGGCCGTTCACAACCCGTGCCAAAGACGCGAAATGACTGTTTCCACCAATAATGGCCTAGTGAATGGGGAGGTACACAACCTGCTTATGCAGTTTTTCACCCCAGGCAGCTCAAAAATCGAAGTTTTCGAAACTTGTTTTTTTGATATTGTGACCACCCAAAATGACCATCCAAGGTATGTAAAGCATGTTTTAGGCCGTATTTACGTGTTTTTCACCCTATTTGGGTATCAGGTCGGGGGGGGGGGTCTCCCAAGGGACGGGTGCACAACTTGCTTATGCAGTTTTTCAACCCGGACAGCTCAAAAATCGAAGTTTTCGAAACTTGTTTTTTTGATATTGTGACCACCTAAAATGACCACCCAAGGTATGTAAAGCATGTTTTAGGCCGTATTTACGTGTTTTTCACCCTATTTGGGTATCAGGTCGGGGGGGGGTGTCTCCCAAGGTACGGGTGCACAACCTGCTTATGCAGTTTTTCAACCCGGACAGCTCAAAAATCGAAGTTTTCGAAACTTGTTTTTTTGATATTGTGACCACCCAAAATGACCACCCAAAATGACCACCCAAGGTATGTAAAGCATGTTTTAGGCCACATTTACGTGTTTTCCTCCCTATTTGGGAATCAAGTCCGGGGGGGGGGGGGGGGGGCTCCTAGGGGATTGGTACACAACCTGCTTATGCAGTTTTTCACCCCGGACAGCTCAAAAATCGAAGTTTTTGAAACTTGTTTTTGTGATATTGTTATCACCTAAAATGACCATCCAAGGTATGTAAAGCATGTTTCAGGCCGTATTTACGTGTTTTTCACCCCATTTGGGTATTAGGTCCAGGGGGGGGGGGTCTCCCAAGGGATTGGTACACGACCTGCTTATGCAGTTTGTCACCGTGGACAGCTGAAAAATCGAAGTTTTTGAAACTTGTTTTTCTGATATTGTGACCACCTAAAATGATCATCCAAGGTACGTAGAGCACATTTTAGGCCGTATGTACATCTTTTTCACCCTATTTGGGTATTAGGTCCCGAGGGTGGGGGGGGGGGGGTCTCCCAAGGGATTGGTACACAACTTGCTAGTGCAGTTTTTCACCCTGGGCAGCTCAAAAATCGAAGTTTTCGAAACATGTTTTTTTGATAACGTGATCACCTAAAATGATCATCCAAGGTATGTAAACCATGTTTTAGCCGGTATTTATGTAGTTTCCACCCTATTTTGGGTGTGTGTTGCTCGCGGTAGATTCTCTGCGAGGTGGACTTGCCGAAGGCAATAGAATTTGTAGATTCATATTTTCCCCCGCACGGAATAACCCCCTCCCCCCCCCCGGTATGGAAGCAACCAGCTCAAATCGTTGAGCGAAGCCAACCATTAGCGCATTAGAGATAGGGGCGCAAACAGAGAGCTCTGAGGGCTGATGTTGCTGGTCGCAGAGAAGCTACTGACGGCTGCATACAGCTGTTCAAGGCTGCAGAGAGTTGCAAGGGCTGAAGGGAGCTGATCATGGCAGCAGAGAGTTGTTGGGGCTTGCGGAGGCTGCAGACAGCAATCCCCCAAATCAGCCCAAATACTCCTCCCGAATCAGTAGCTTTGTCTCCTCCATGGAAGGTTTCTGGGCTCCAGTCAGCTGCCCAGGGCTGCAGAGATTTGTTCATGGCCGTCGTGAGGTGTTCAGGGCTGTAGAGCTTTGTTCTAGGCTGTAGCGAGCTGTTCAGGGTCGTAGGAAGTTGTGTTCAGGGCTGGAAGCCCTGTTTGGGGGCTGTGGAGAGGTGTTGAGGGCTGTGGAGAGCGTTTCGGGGCCTCAGAGAGCTTTTTAGTGAGGGCTGTGCATGGCTCAAGAAAGTTGTTCAGGGCTGACCAGAGGTGTTCGGGGCTGTAGAGGAATGCAGGCCCCGAGCAACTTTTGAGGGCCCGAGAAGGCCCCTACGCGCTTCCGAGGGACGAGACTGTTGGTCAGGGCCGGCGATCGTTCTCAAGAGCGTATTGCCGTTGGAGGGCTGCCACGACTGGAGCAGTGCTCAGGTGGGAAGAGCGGTGCTGAGCTCTCGGGGGTTCCTTGCAGCCCAATGCGGAGGAGCAAGTCGAAGCCATGTACAGGCCAACACACAATGACGGGCACAGGCGCAGGCACGGGCACAGGCAGCAACAAGGGCAACAGGACGCACGAGCACGAGCAGAGGCACATGACTTGCTTTCCTTGTATTAGGGTGCGGATTTCATCCGAGATCGGATACTTCTCATGGATGGGGGCACATGACCTCCGATGTGGTGCGCGTCCATCGTGCATTGGGTCCACAGCCAGTGCATGCATTGTGCCCTGCGGCACAATGCACTCTTTCGTTTGCCATGGCGGCTTGGCCCCTGCCTTCGTTGCGCTGCTAAACGGGTGTTGTGGTATGCGGAATGGCGTGGAGCAGTTTGTGGGGCGGTTGCCCGGTCTCGCTCGGGTCTGTGTACTGCGCGGGTGAGCCCCGGGTGCGTGGGTGCGATTTTCGGAATACGATCTCACACCGAACCGTAAGTCAGGCCGACGCCCGTGACCCAAACCGGTGGCTTGGCGCCTTCCCGAATCCGCGGTGCAAGCGAAACGAGTGCGTTGTGGCCGCACCCCATTCCACACCAACGCTGTGCACTGTCGGTTCAAAGAGGAGGTCCGGTGCAGCGGGTTCCCGGCGACATGGTGTCGCAGCACCCGATTGCAATCCGCTGTGCAACGGGACCCGTTGTACGCAAACCGGCCTTTCCCCGCCGCCCCTGCCCCAATATGTGTCAACACGGCCGTGTGTGTTTCACACCCACCCACACACACATACGTGTGGGTGCGACCGTTTTATAAGGCCCTCTTTTCCTGATTTAAAGAATGGTCGACGCCTGACCGGCAGTTCAGCGGCCAACACCCGCGGCCAAACAATCAACCAGCAGCCGTCACCCCCAACCGCCGGCGAGTACTGGTGAACCGCAGGCGGTTGCACACCAATCATCGTCGGTCAAGTGCCAGCCGTCGGTGAAGGGCTAAGAACCGTCCGGTAACCTCCAACCGCCACCGGTTCAGCGTCAACCCCCATCCCCTACTTTCTAACTGCGGAAACCGACCAACTGCCGTCGGTTGGTGGCCGTGCAGTTTTGTGCCTCAAGTTTCCTGTTGCCCCGGATGGCCTTCGTCGTTTGTGTGGGTTTTTGATTGTGTTGCGAAGAACCTCCGGATTGCTCAGAAGTCTGATTGGCTCAAGCAGCATCCCGGCGGCGCCGCTTTGTTTGCCCCAGATCACGTGACCTCTCTGCCTAATCTTCCGACCCCCATTGTGACCTATTTGCATCGTCAAGGGAATGCGCATGCTGCCCAAGGGTCTCGATGCTGCCGTGACCATGGCACACCAGGAAGAAGTTTTTGACTGTCTTGGCAGCGCAATTTTCTTTGTTGGCAAAGCGGCAGAAACTCTGTGCGACACATGGCGGCATTTTGGCCAAGTACATTGGGTTCTTTGCTCGCATCCACACACCCAAAGGCAGGAGGTTCCCTAATTTCAGGAGGAATGGGGGGAATGGACTCGGACGGGCTGTGTCTACCGTGCGGGCCCTCTGCGTGTGGGTGACAAGCTCTAAGGGCAACACGTGTCGGGCAAAACGGCCACTGTGCCCCAAAGAGCGCATGGGCTGTCCCAATTTTGCGGATCTGAGGCATGCAAATCGCGAAGCCAGACCGATCCCCCAACTCTGACTCGGAGGACTGCTGCTGTCGCCTGCGCACTGGGCTCCACATTTAAATGGGTGACACCAGGTGCCTCTCTTATGACGGTGCCCGGCGGGACCCCTCCACGATCCTCGCCAGCCGAGGAAAGCTTTTCCCGGTCCCGCACACCGCTCCCTCTCTGGCCCACTTCCCCCTGGCCACCCCAATGGCTTTGCTGACGCCAGCACCCCCCCCCCCCCCCCCCCGCACTCCAACCCCCACCCCCTCTGGCCTTGGGACATCCCTGTGGGCGTGAAGTGGCCCTCTGGTTTTCCCTCGTTCCCCCTCATTCACTGGGGTCATGGGGGCACAGGGTCCCGTAGCAATGGGGCGTCAATGCAGCAGTAACGACAAAAGGGGGTCGCATGCTTCATTGGGGTCACGTAGCGCTATCACCGCCTCCACAGGGACCGCGGGCGAGGGCGCGCAACACTTTTTGGAATAACAAGTGGCGTGTGTGGCGAAGGCAGCCCCTGAAAGTGCGGAACAGAGTTCAGCCGTTTCGAACACTTTTTTTCTTTTGCATTGCTGATGTACACTGAAGTGCACAGGTTTGACCGATGTAATGTAGTATTCGAAGCAACACATGCTGATCGTAGTCTTGAGTCACTGGAAATGCAAGGGCTGGGGGAATGTGGTCCTGCATCCTGCGCCTTTGACTGTCCTTTTCCCCCGTTCCACTCCACGCAGGCCACTGCCCCGCCGTCCCCCCTTCCACTGCACAAACGTGTGCCGGTGGGTCTGCAGGAGATCAACAACGTCTGAGGGCCCCTCCCTCCCGCCTGTGAAACGGTGAGAGAACTAAGGCGGGTGGCCCAGAGTTCGGAGAACGCCACGAGGCTTTGGGGGCATCAGCTGACTCTGCGGTGGCCGGTGTGCCCAACTTGTCGGTCCAGCCCTCGTACAAAGGCCTCCCCCGCCCGCTCCTCCTCCAGCAATGCCGCTCCCTGTCCCTTCACGCACAGAAACACATACATCCATTTTAACCACAACTCCATTCGAATGCAATTTCTGTCCCACATTCTGAAACCGCATGGCAGCGGTGATCGCACATGACAAAGGCCAGAGACGCCTAAAGAGTTGCCCCGATCCTCAGTGCATTGACTGAGCTGAAGGCGGTGCAAGCACAGCCCTTTGTGCGGAGGAGGGAGGGGAGGGGGGGGCACATCTTACCAAAAGCAACCATTCCTCAAGACAAGTTGTGTAGCCGACTTCTTCCGCCGCTCTCCTGCACCATCTGACTGAGTGGGGATTGAAGGCATTCGCTGTTTGTGGCCCGCAGGCCCGTTTTTGCAGGCATCTGTAGACCCCTCACCCCTTCTGCATGACATCATCCTGAGCTACAAACAGAGTCACAGTCCCCCAAACGGGCGATCAGCCTGCCTCCGGGTCTCGCCCCTTTGAAACGCAGTCCACTACTCACAAGGTCTAGATAGAATTTGGTGTATGAATGGCAGCTGTCTTCTGGACAATTGCAGGGCGCGGGCTGGTCAATGATGCAGTGAGCGTCTATGCCAGGCCCCGCGTCCATGTGCAGGGAGCCAATGTTGGGCGTGCTCATCACGGCTGCCATGGTGCAGCATGGGAATGAAACTGTTCCGGACGGCAAAGCAGTAGCACGGGCGACACCAAAAGAGCTGTCCTTTCAAGCAGCAGGCTGTTCGTTGTAAGATGTACAAATTGGACCACAAAAAAGTGCTGACATGCGCGTATCCGCGCCAACTTGTGTTTACCCCGCCTTTGTCTCAGGATTGAATTTGAATGCTGTTTATCATGCCTCGTTCGCCTGCCCGTGTGCTGGAGGGAGATAGTGGGGCCCTGTTCTGACCCCCCTCCTTCGTGCTTCTGGACGCTTGCTCAAAGGAGCTGTATGCTGCCCTTCACTAGCAACCATTGGGGATGGAGGATCTACATGCGTGTCTGCAAACACAAAGGAGTGCTGGACGGGCAGGAGTCCTGGAACTTTATTCTCAGGTCCATTTGTGGACAAGGAATTCCTCATTCAGGAGGCCATGAAGCAGCATTTGGGTCCTTCTCCATTCCATGGTTAGCAGGTGTTGGTGGTTTGACCCAAACTCGGCTGAAAACGTGTGTTTGCGCATCCCAAGAACTTTGCTATCACTGTTGGAAGGCCTCATTTTGATCCTTTTTCAGTTCCAAGCAGCCTGTTCCAAGATAGCCATTTGCAAGGCTTTTCGGTAGTGTGGGCAGGCCAAAGAGAATTCGCTGAAAGTAACCTGAACATTGTTGAGCATCCCAAAAGGACAGGATCAATGTTGAAAAAAATGTGTTTTTGATTTGTTTTTGACCCCTTTTTGGCCCCTTTTGAGGCCCCGTCTACAGCCTTATTGGGAATTTGCCTGGTCAAAAATGGGTCAACAACAGGTCAAAACAGCCTAACACTATCAAAACCAGAGTACTGTGTGCTGTGTGTAGAATGCGGGAATGCAGTCTGTACTGTTCGCCGTGCATCTTCCGCAGTGTGCAAGGTGGAAAGTGCAAAGTGCGCTGTGTGCAGGGTGCAGGGTACACTTTGCACAGTGTGCAATGTTTGCGGTGGGCAATGTGCAAAGTGCGGATTGTTCGAAGTGCAGAGTGTAGTGGCACAGTGTGTAGTGTGCAGAGTACGCAATGTATACTGTGCGCCACATGTGCAATGTGTAGTCAGTGGGGTGCATAGTGTGCAGTGTCCAGAACATATGATGTGCACTGCCGGAGTGCACAGTGTGCAGGATGTGCGGTGTACAGATTGTGCACAACACAGTGTGTTGGTGCGAAGTGTGCAGTGTGTGTAGTGGCACACTGTGCAGGGTCCAAAGCATGCAGCTTGTGCAGTTTGCAACGTGCGATGTGCAATGTGCAGAGTGCCCAGGGTGCACTGCGCAGAGTGGCCGGTGTGCACAGTGGTGAGTATTCCGGGGCAGTGCAGTGCGCAGAGTGCACAGTGTGAAGAGTGTGCACAGCAATGTATCCCAGCCATGCGGTCTGCAGAGAGTGTAGTGTGCAGAGTGTGTAGTGCGCAATGTGCAGTGTGTAGAGGTCCGGGTACACAGCGTGCATTGTGCAAAATTGGGCATGGTGCATTGTACAAAGTATGCAGTGTGTAGTGCGTGCAGTGTGTGGTGTGTGATGTGCAGTGTACATCATTGCAATAAATTCATCAAATATTCTTGCCCAATGGAGGTCAATTCTTTTCTCCCCCTTGTGGCAGGGTTGGGTATCGTGCCTCGCTCATGCCCTGTAGTTTGTCCATGCATCCTTTATAATCAGGAACCAGCATGGCACAAGGTTGTTTCTTTCCAACTGCTCCCCAGAGAAAGCAAGGATTTCGTGTCTGCTGTTCTGTTTTTCCGCTACCATCATGGTGCCCCCCCCCTCCCGTGCCTAGGAATCGCCTTGCGCAAGAACCGCCCCCTGGTTCCGCGGTCGAATTCTCGCACAACTTTTTTTTGCCACGGTATTGGGTTTTTCTTGGTTCTGGTGGATGTAGGACAGCTATTCAGGTGTGCAGGACAACATTTCATGTGTGTTGCTACGTGTCCCCCCATCAGGAGGGACCCTATCATTCAGTCACAGGCGCACATGCCCCTTAAACCCCTCCCCCCTGCTCTCGACCCCTTCCCCGAAGCAACCAGCCCCTGACAAGGAAACCAACAAAAGTCAGTTAAACACAGGGGGCCACTGACAACACCTCTTTGCAAATTTTATTTTTTCATTTTTGGCGAATCATCCTTTCTTAGTTAAACAGGTGCTGTCTGATGGCTGGGTGCCTGGGCAGGCAGGTTTCACCTTCTTGCCCTACTGTGGGAAAGGAGAGGGTGCGCAGGACGGGGCTGCCCAGGGTCATGCGCAAGAACCGCCCCCTGGTTCCGCGGTCGAATTTTGGGGGGAAAGCGTACGCAAGAACCGCCCCCTGGTTCCGCGGTCGAACATTGCCACTGGGCACGGGGGGGGGGGGGGGAAGATGGGACATGCTAACCAGGGTACATGAAGTGCAGCGTAGAAGGGTGCCTCCCGTCTAATGAGATACCCCTTGGCGCTTTGCAAGCAACTCGTCGAGGAGGCCAATAGACAGGCAGGTGCAGAATTTTGACTACTGCCCTTCAGCTTGAAGACACTGCAGCCCATTGTTGCTGCATGCTTGCCCTCACGCATCGGCTTCTCCTTGCTGCAAAAGTCCTGTTGCTTTGCTTACCTCCAAGAATTGATAGCATCCATCCTGGAACCTCCAGGGATTAACAACATCCATCCAAGAACTTCCAGGAGTTAGAAGCATCCATGCCATTGAGCTTTTTTTGTGTATGTTTCCAGGCCTTCGGTGCACAAGACGGGGTGGGGTGGGCTGGCCAACCCCCTCCCCATCCCCTGCCCTTTAAAACCCCCTTCCCCACTCACCCTTGCTCAAAAGACACCCTGGACCACGGGCCCGGCAAGTGTATGCAGTGGGTTCCAAAAACTGGCAAACATGGCCAAAAAAAAAGCTGTCTTTTGACGGATGGTGGTACATACCCTTTGCGATCCCCCTGCTGGTGCCCACTATGGCCATGCCCCTGCCCATGCCCAATCGCTGACCAGGCCCTCATCTGTGAAAGTGGTGATGAACAGGCAGGTTTTGGGAAGGTGGGCTCATTCACTGCCGTGGGTATTGTGTTGGAGGTTCAAGATGAACATGGGCTTGGAGCACCACAATATTGGGCTGTGGTAGGGGGTCTGGTAGGGGGGCAAGTGGTTGCATGAAGCACGGCATGGGCCGCAGAGCTTCTTTGGGGCTTTGCACCTCAGGGAACCATGTCACATGCAGGGGCGGAACGGGGGGCTCCAAAAGGAGGTGTGGGGCGATGGGGAAAGCGCGTTGGACTTCTCTGGCGGCAATGACAACGGGTCCCATGTGGGTGGCCTGGAGGACGATTGTCTCGTCCAGGGACCTGTCCCGGATGCCCCCCCCCCCCCCCGGCCCTTGTGGCTGGGATGTGGCCAAAGACAATAACCCAGTCGTTTTCGATCCAAGAGCCTTCCACTATCTTTCCCAGGAACCCTAGAGATCCATAACGTCTCCTGTTGTTCAGATCTGCATGCCAGAGGACTGCAGTTGATCGCTGCGCCCCATCGGTGTCGCCTCTTGATTGCGTGGGGTATGCAGCACTCCATATTGCAGGGCACCCATCTTTGAAATGATGGGGAATGCTTCTTTCTCCTCGGGTACCACGTCGCCACCAATCCAGTCGCGAAGGCAAGTGGCGTCCAATCAATATGCAGCGGACACCAGTAAGACCAGTAAGGTGAGTCCTAAGGTCTGGCTGCATGCCCCCCCCCCCCCCCCCCTACAGTGTCCTTGGGTCAGACCAATGCATTCTTTATTCCGCCGATGAGGCGTGGCGGTGTGTTATTTGGCTGATATGCCTCGTTAGAAAGAAAGGTTCTCGGATAGTATGGAATTTGGGTCACAGCAACATTGATCACGGGGACCATGTCCATCCCATTGATGTACAGTTGGCACCATAACGCACTGCATCTGTGTCGTCAAGGTGGTTTGGTAATCAAACGAAAACTAATGTTTGGTACCATGTCTATCCTGGTGATGAATGGCAGGGACCAGTGGTGGCACCATTTGTGTACTGTATGTGTAGTGTTTCTAAAAATTGCAGGACAAGTGACCGTCCTAAGGCAAAAGGAAAATGCTGCGTTGTTGCCCCAACACATCATGCTTCCACTTTCCGATTGTTGGGCCTAGTTTGCACTTGCAAGCATGGAAGCAGCACAAAACAATGGCAGTCCAATGAGGAACAATTGGGCCATACATCCTTGTCTGCATCAAACCAAGCCAGCCACACCACATGCACTCAACATTGTCATAACTGTGGAAATCGGAATCTCAGCATCTCAGCACCACCCTCTGCCTCCAGCCCTCTGCTCAGGTTAGAACAAACAGCCTGAAATATTGCCATAGCATGCTGCAATGGACAATCTCTGTTGCTTGTCGTTGGGCCATGCCCGTTGGTCCTTGCCGCCACTCAGATCCTGTGTGCAATCTAGGCACCGCCCAACTGCTCGCGAGCCTGCCTTTGAGGGTTCTGTGCTGTCAGTGCCGTTAGTGGCATTGTCAGTGGATGGTGTAGAGCAGCATTTGCAAGCCCCCGATAGCCTTCTGACAGCATATGCAGTGCAGGGTGTGTTGTGAGGTTCTGCAGCCCAGTGGCAGTATGCACGTTTACACGTCATCATTGTGCACACACGCATTGCCATGTGAACGCATCAGCCTCAGGGGATAGGTGAGGGTCTTGTTGGGGTGTCATTAATTGTTTTTTACGATTCTCCGAGTTTTTATTCAAGTCACATTGACCGGTTTGTTTTCGACGTATGTTTCAATCTATCACCACAAAGTGCACCAAAATGCCGGCGTTGGGAACTGGAGGGGCTGAACAATGGGCTTCAGATCCGTGTTGTAATCGGCACCAAGGGTTCCTTCTGTCTCTCAGCCTCAGGATGATATGGCGATCGATATATCCGAGATCGATAGGTGTGGCTGCTTTGGTGGGATGTGGTGAGAAGGGCGTGCGTATAAAAATTGAGCCCTGAGCTGGTCTTTGGAGGATGGACCGGACCCCAGTGCCATAGCCTGGGGTCTGTCAGGGGAGCAGTTCCTGGTCCATAGTGCTGGCCTCATGGCCTCTGTTGTTCAGATTCCCGACGGTTTTGTTGGTGAGTCCCCCCCCCCTCCCCCCGAGACATGGGGACAAGTGGCAAATGACATAAAAGAGAGGGAGAAGGGGAAGTCAGAGAGTCACGCTCTTGTAAGCGGAGCATTGTGCGCTGGAGGAGCACGGCCTGAGGTTTAGTGGTTTGGGGTGCCGGAGGCTCAGCGTGAGGGCCTTGTGGGGCCTGAAGAAGCGGCTGTCGAAGTTTGACCACACGTCAGGACCTGAGACCTACTCGACCCTCATCACCGGCGGAGTGTGGCAGATGGGTCTCCCCTGCATCGTGAAGGGCACCTCTGGCTCAGCTCCCCCGGGCCCGCAACGCCCTCCGCACCACAACATTTCTGGATTTGTCTACAAAACTTCCCTCGCCTTTTTTGGCAGCCTCCGCGAACTTTCCCAAAGCGAATTTACCACCCTAAAGTAGACTTGGCGCCAACCCCCCCCCCCCCCCTGTACATGGAAATAAGGCCCCAGTTTTGCTTTCAGGTGCAGGACTACAGGACCCGAAAAAGATATCACCCTTTCAGAAGTTTGGTATCTGCAGATGTATTGGGAACCGGTGTTCCAGCGGGGCTTGTGCCAACCGACGCGGACTGGGCGGTGTTCGAGTGTGACTGTCAAGGGACGAGAGGTGGCGGTTTGTAAATGGCAGGCATCTTGAGTGCAGCATCATCATCTGCAGTACGGTGCTCTCGGATCACGCTCCCACAGACCTGCGGAGTGGGAATTCCTGGACTACAGCCATCCGTCCAATGCTGTGATGCTCATCCTGACGCCCATGGGGATTGTGTCCCATTTCGCCGGCTGGAGTGGCACGGTCACCTTCGTCCTGAACTTCCTTTGCTGCATCCCGCTGTCATGCATGATGGCACGTGTGGCCCAGCAAGTGGCGCATTATACAGGTCTGCGTGTCTGCGTGTTCCGGAGCAGCGACCACTGTGCGTTTGCACACGTGCGAGCGGTCATGTTGGTGGGTGTCGATTTGGATCTTTGTGTCCGTGAATACCGTTGTGCTGGTGAGTTTGCATGTGTGTTTGTGTGCGAGTGGCGGCTGTGGTGTGATGGAAGACGGGTGCAACACACCCACATTTGAATGTATCCCCACCCACACCCACGTTTGAATTCCCCAGGTCAGGGTTGTGCTTAGTGTTTGGCCTACGGGACGAGGGGGGGGGTCCATAGGTAGTAATGTAGTGGACTTGCACTGCATTTCATGCTCCGCCTGTCTGCTACAGAGAAAGGCACCGATGACATGTCAGTGAAGACCTTTCTCTTTGACTTTTGCTTTGCACACCTTCTTGTCCCTCGCTGTGCACGGTCGTGCACATGCATCTTTGGCCCATAGCGGGGGTGGGTGGGTATGAGGGGAAAAAAGGTTTGTGTACCTAAATTGGGCCTCTCATTGTTGGCTCTCTGTTCAAAATTTCACTTTTCCCGGGAGGAAAGTTTTGGTAGTATTTGGTGGGTGGGTGGTTTGGCCTGGGGGGCGGGGGTCCGCCAGATCAACCCCCCCGCCCCCGTGGATAAGCACATCCCTGCCCCAGGTGTCATCGGAGTTTTACAGTTTTACTCCCCCAGAACGTCGGTAAGTGCAGCGGAGGTGAGAAATCATAACACTGCTGTCATGTAGGTAGCGGATGTGGCAGCATTTGGTGTCTATGCCGACATGCGGGTCCCTGCGGCCCGGTTGGCATGTGCCAGGGCCCCAGTGCAGCCGGCTGCTGCTGGAACCCCCTCTCCTCATATGGGCAGCACACAAATACCGCAACCTTGCGTTTAATGTACACAAGCAATGGGCCACTGCCAGCGGGCTACCGACGTGCATCCGCTTCTTCCAGACCCTCCATGAGGCGTCCTTTCTCCATCAGCAGCATGGGCCGAGTCCCTTCTATATCCTGCGCTCTTCAGGTGACGTAATTGGGGGTCTGATAACTGCTACGGTTGGCAATGCAGCTGAGCTCATTCTGTCGTGCATTGCACTGCGAAAGAGTCGTGTTGACCTTGTGCAAGCCTCGTTGGTTGGATCCATGCTATCAAGCTTGGTGTTAATGACAGGTCTGTGGAGCTGAGATGGTAAGCTTAGGGCTGTGTACATTGAAGGGAGAGACTTCAGTGTACGCCACTCGCACCCCATGGAGCACCTGCAGTGCACTGAAAGTGCACCCCCCACAACACCTTCGAAGCACTCCCGATGCCGGACCAGTGCACTTGAATTCCACCCCTCAATGCACCTGTGCGGCACCCACTATGTGCCCCAGGGCACCTTCAATGCACCTCGTGCAGTACACCCCTGCTGCATCTCCAGCCGGGGCCTGTCTGCATTCAAGGCAGCGAGTCAAAATGCCACTTCGCGATGAGCATCAGTGTAGCAGCTGCTTTGGGTGTTTCTTTTTCAAGGTTGAGAAAGAACCCCCTGGGCACAGAAGTAGATTGCAGTTGGTGGCATTGGTGTTGTGATCCTTATTCGCATTGTCTTTGTTCTAGCCCTGTCTGCTGTTGCTCCTGCAGGGCTGGTTTTGTTGATCAGTGGTATCCAGCAGAAAGAACACGCTTTCAATTCGCTTGCAGTGTCTGCCAACAGTGGTTTGCTATTGGTGGGGTATATGGCGTTGTCCCTGCCCACTTTGTATGTGTCTTTGGCGCCTGAGACATCGAATGACCTGCAGGTGTGTTTATCTGCACAGAATGCAAGGCGGTGTTCATGCTGCTGCTGCTGTAACAGGTGCAAGTATAGTTGTGGGTGTGGATGTAGCTGTTGGTTGTGGGGGTTGTTGCCGTTTGTCTTGTAGTTGTGATTGTGATTGTGGTTGTGGTTGTGGTTGTGGTTGTGGATTTGGGGATCCGTTGTGGTTTTGGATATTGTTTTGGTGTGGTTGTAGTTATAGTCGGTGACGGGGTCGTCATTGTAGTTGCCATTGGTTTTGGATGTGGTTGTGGTTGTGGATGAGGTTTTTAATGTGGTTGTTGCTTGTAATGTGCTTGTGGCCGGGGCTTGTGATTGTGCAGGAAGCGCCAATTCTGGCAGACAACTTGCCGGACAGATTCTCCTCTTACCAATCGCGAGTGCAGGACTGCGGCACCTGCTTCCCACTTCCTCTTTGTCTACAGATGTCGTATGCAGCCGCTGGCGCACTTGCCATCGTGTATATCCAATTCCTTTACTATCAGACGACTACTCACTCGCATTTATTCACTGGGCGGAAGTATGTATGACGGAGCATTGGGATTCGGCCTGGAACGCTGTGGCTTTTGTGCAGGGGGTGGAAACAAAAATACGCATTGTGGAACAATGGCGGTGTGGGGTACATTGTGAGATTCCACATGAGGCAGATAGCCCCGTAGCAGTATGCGCATGGTGCAGTAAGGGCGGTCCGGTTGCAGTGCTGAATTGGACACAAGAGGAACTCTACTTCTTGATAGTATGCTCCTGGTGCAATACAGGCAAAGCAAGGTACATGGCTGGACGCCATAAAAGAGACGGTGATACCGCGGTGGTAACTGCACATGGCACAGCACAGGCAGTGCGTGGCACTTTGCCGCCTTCCACAGGAAGAAGATCTATGCCCCTGTGGCAGTAAGCACATGGCACAGGAAAGATAGTGCGAGGTAATTATTCCACAATATGGTGGGCTTTCCCCCATGGCACTGTGCACATGGTACAAGTTAGGTGGTGTGGGGCACATTGCTCGATTCCAAGGATTGTATGTCGTGGCAGTGGGCACATAGTACATTATAAGTAGGAGGTGTGCCCCTTGTGGTACAATACCATGTGCGTCCTGCCATAAGGCATCAGCCTACTTGTGTGTAATCCAACATCGCACCCGGCACTTGCATAGCCCTTCCTCCTGTGGCATCCAACAAGGTATCTGGCATTGCTTTGGGTGCAACAGTAGCATGTGTATATTGCACAGGGTACGGCACCCCCTCCTGTGGAATTGAACAATGTGTCCTGCACTACTTACATATTGCTACGGGGTAAAACTCTCTTTTCTGCGGAACACAACAGTGCACCTTGCAGTGCCATTGCTGTATCACGGGCATATGGCCATGGGACATGGCCCTTCTCTTCTGGATTCTAGTGATGTGGCCCACACTGCGTTCTCTGTAGGATGTACATACTGCCAGGCAGTAAAGCCCCCATCCCGTAGAATGAAACAATGTACCCTCACCTACCGACACTGTGCATGTACGTGTGCATATTGCCACGAGGTGTACACCTCCGTGGTATGGAATACGCTTCGCACCACTTGCAATGTGCCTACTGCCACGACATTTCGTCTTTTCTTCTATGAAATGTAACAATGTACCCCTCACTACCAATGCTGTACCCATTTTCGTTCATTTCCCTTTCATTGCGCTCCCATTTCTCTTTGATTGCCCTCCCATTTCCCTCCCGTTTCCCTCCCATAGTTGCATTCTACAGGACGGGGTTTTACCCCACGGCACTGTGCACATGATATAGTGCACAGCACATTGTTACATTCCACGGCAGAGGAGCCTAATCCCCTGTGGCAGTAAGCTTATGGGAGAGTAGTAAGATAGTACAAGGTACATTGTTAGATTAGATTAGATTAGATAGCATGCATAGATAGACCTCAGAGATAGATCCTTGGCCAACTGGCTCAGGTGGTCCTCTGTGGAAGGGGTGCTCAGTATTTTATGCACCCCTTTGAGCAACCCCGTCCCCACTGAGCGTGTTGCGAACTGGCAAAACGGCTGTCCCTGCCACATGCATTGTTTGCGTCCTACGCCTGCACAGGTACGATACGATGCCACAGATGTCATTGGCCATGGCATTGATGCTGCTGTCCGTCGTGTCGCTGGTGATTATGATCCATTCTGAGTTGCTGGTCCGGAACGTCGAGCCCATGGTACACAGTGCTGGTTTCAGGTCCACCCCCACCCGCCCCAACGTCCCTGCACACCACTTGACTTGTGAAAAAAGCCAGTACATGTAACGCTTAATGTTATTCGCCGGGCACCAGTTGAGGTATGGCGACCGTCAGTTGCAGTCAACCCCCTTCGACACCCCGAAAAGGGCTTCACCTGCAATGCCTTGAATGCCTTTTCCGTGGCAATGGGAAGGGAATGTAAGGGGCTCTGTTCGTCAACTATGCGATGCCGGTCTTGGTAGGGAAGATCACGCGGTCGACGTCGGCTACACAGCAACGTGTTCTCAGGATTTGGAACCAACAACGTGGCGTTTTGTAGTCGGCAGCCCCCCACCCCCCGCCCCCGTTAACCCTCTCAGCCGTGTATCCCCTCAACTGCAAAACCCCTGCCAGCCCCCTCCCCCGTTTCACTTCCACAGTAACTCACTGGTGTCCCTCAGCCTTTCCAGGGGACCAGTGCAATCGCATGCGCACACTCATGCGCTGATGACAGTGTCTACAATGAGCAAACTGCAGCAAACAGTATCCACAGACCATAGATTACGTTGTGCCCCCACGACCCCTGTGCCCCCTGTCTCACATGTCTGCAGGCGCAGGGGTGCGCCATGCATCCATCCGAGGTGTCAGGAGCTGCTTCCCTCAGCATGTGCATCATGTTCAGAGAAATTCTGCCATGTTTGTTCGCATACGACCTATAAGTTTGGGGGGGCCATGGCTCGGGCTACATTGGGCCTAGCAACCACTACGTGGGTCCCCATGGGTGCTAGACTAATCATATTGTCACCATTTGATCACCCGGAGCCATCCCAGAGGCGACAAAAGATTTTAGGGAAAATGTGAAATCACCTCGAAGAGAGGTTGTCAGATCAAGCGCAGGCGCGGGCGTCAAGCCCTCACCCCCTTTTGGAGTTGTTCGCAGAGCATACCCCAAGTTGTGGTATTGGATGTCCGACCCCTTGTAAAATCATCATTTTGGGACAGCAAAGGATCCCCCAATGAATTTTTGATTTTGACCCCACTACACCCCGGTACCCGGGTACCCCTTTTGGGGGGGGGGGGTCAAAACTTCTTTGCGTATTGCGGCTGCTGTGTGTGTGCGTATTGCGGCCGCTGGGTGTGCATTTGGACCTCAGTTCTGAACGACTTTTTTCTTGTATATTGACCCCCCAAACCCATGGGTCCCGGGTCCAAACTCCAAGTACCCCCGTTCAGCCCCCCCACATGGGCCCTTGCCGGTGAGGACTTAGCTGTTTTTGCGCTCAATGGGCTGTTTAGTGGCACCTGAAAATCACCTCGCAGAGGTTGGTAGATAAAAGCCACGCAGGCCCGGATATAGGGGAAAACGCCACATACCCCCCCCCCTTTTGGGCCTTTTTGGGCCTATTCCCCCAAGGGGTTGAATTGTTAGTTTAACCCCTTGTAAAATCACTGTTCTGTCCAATAAACGCAGCCCCCAATGAGTTTTTGGTCCGGACCCCCCCAGACCCCCCCCACTTGAAACCCACTTTTTGGAGCTTTTGAGGGAGTTTAGGGGGGGGGGGGGGGCGGGAGGTCAAAAATGTCGAAAAAATGAACCCCCCCTTTTTTTGGGTCGAAAATCATGAAACTTTTGGTTTTTTTTTTATTTTGAGCGGAAAAAGTGTTTCTGGGTCCCGACTCCATGGGGTTTGTATGGGGCGGACTAGGACGAGCGCTTGTGCAGTTTATGCACCCTTCAGCCATTTTTGCTATGTCAGCGGTTTTCACGACCTCGGCGACCCCGTGGTACCCACTGTGAGGGGTGTGGGTGGGATGTTGTGACAGTATATGCCTACTAGGATACGAAAGGACGTTTTTTTGCAGTCTCTAGCCTTGCCGAGGGCCGGTCAAAACCCGTGCCAAAGACGCGAAATGACTGTTCGGCTACACAACTTGCTTATGCAGTTTTTCACCCTGGGCAGCTCAAAAATCGAAGTTTCCGAAGCTTTTTTTTTTTTGATATTGTGATCACCTAAGAAGACCATCCAAGGTATGTAAAGCATGTTTTAGACCGTATTTCTGTTTTTTTTCACATTATTTGGTTATTGGGCGCGGGGGGGGGGGGGGTCTCCCAAGGGATTGGTGCACAACTTGCTTGTGCAGTTTTTCACCCTGGGCTCAAAAGTTGAAGTTTTCGAAACTTATTTTTTTGATACCATGATCACCTAAAATGACCATCCCAGGTATATAAAGCATGTTTGTAGTTTTCACCCTATTTGGGTAATGGGTCCCCACCCCCCCCAAACACCCAAATAGGGTGAAAAACTCATAAAGAGGGTCTAAAACATGTTACAAAGGATATTTGATCATTGTGAATGGTCCGCATATCAAAAAAAAAATTGAAAATTCCCATTTTTGAGCTATAGGGTGGTAAAATGCTGATGCAATTTGTGTGCATATCTGGTGCCAGTGAACTGCCTACAAACAACAATATCGGGGGTGTTAGTGGGCCCATGGCCTTGGCTAGTCCCCTTGGGTGCTTGAGTTCCAAACTCTGGGTACCCGCAAGTCCCCCCCCCCCCATGGGCCCCACCAGTTGGGACTTAGCCGTTTACAGGCCAACATGGGTTGGTTCAAAAGTTTTCGAAAATTGTATGGCCTATCGGCAAGGCACGTCGAAGAGGGAGGGAGCACAAGCAGTCAATAAGTCAGTCAGTCACAAAGTCATGCATGAGGCCCCCACCCCTGTCTAAACACCCAAATAGGGTGAAAAACACATAAACAGGGTCTAAAACATGCTTTAGGATAATTGATCATTGTGAATGGCCAGAGTGTCAGAAAAATCGGTTTCGGAACTTCCATTTTTGAGTTGCAGAGGATGGAAAACTGCATTAGCACGTTGTGCCCTAGCCCCTTCGGAACCGCCTCGCCACCCCACCAAACACCCAAATAGGGCGAAAAACACATGAAGAGGGTCTAAAACATGCTTTGCATAAGATATTCGATCATTGTGAATGGTCAGCGTATCAAAAAAAATTGGTTTTGAAAATTCCCATTTTTGAGCTGCCAAGGATGGAAACATGCAGAAGCACGTTGTGCCCCTCCAAACACCCAAGTAGGGTGAAAAAGACATAAAGAGAGTCTAAAACATGCTTTACATAGGATATTTGATCTTTGTGAATGATCAGAATATCAAAAAAATTGGTTTTGGTCTTTTCCCATTTTTGAGGTGTAGAGGGCGGAAGACTGCATTAGCAGGTTGTGCGCCAGCCCCCTTGAGAGCCCTTGAGAGGGGGGGGGGGGGGTTGTCAAAAGAGATTGGTACACAACCTGCTTATGCAGTTTTTCACCCTGGGCAGCTCAAAACTCGAAGATTCCGAAACTTATTTTTTTTGATATTGTGATCACCTAAAATGACCATCCATGGTATGTAAAGCATGTTTTTGCCCTTATTTATGTAGTTTTTATGATATTTTCCGTGTGTGTTGCTTGGGGTAGATTCTTTGCGAGGTGGACTTGCCAAAGGCAATAGAATTTTTCAAAATTCAATTTTTCTGAAACCCTGTTGCCCTTGGGATAGGTATGGGTGATCATTTGGTGACAATATGGTTACTTGAGCACACATGGGGACCTATGTAGTGGCCATTAGGCCCGTGGAGCCTGAGCCATGCCCCTCCAAAAGCCCCAAAATGGCTGTTGTGTAGGTTGTTGAGTGGCACCTAAATCACCTCGCAGAGGTTGTTAGATCAAAGCCAGGTAGGCCCGTATATAGGGGAAAACGCCACATACCCCCCTTTTTGGGCCTTTTTGGGCCTATTCGCGTACCCTACCTCAAGTGGTTGAATCGCTTGTTTAACCCCTTGTAAAATCATTATTTTTTCCAATAAACGCATCCCCCAATGAGGTCGGGAACCCCCCCCCCCCCGCGACCCCCCCCCACTTGAAACCCACTTTTTTGGGCTTTTGAGGGAGGGGGGGGGGTCAAAAATGTCGAAATAATGAACCCCCCCCTTTTGGATCGAAAATCATGAATCTTTTGGCTTTTTTCCGGTTTTGAGCCAAAAAAGTGTTTCCGGGTCCCGACTCCATGGGGTTTGTATGTGGCGGACTGGGACGAGCGCTTGTGCAGTTTATGCGCTTTTCAGCCATTTTTGCTATGTCGGCGGTTTTCACGACCTCGGCGACCCACTCTGAGGGGTGCAAGTGGGGATGTTTACCTACCAGGATACTAAAGAATGTTTTTTGCTTGTAGCCTTGCCGAGGGCCGGTCAAAACCCGTGCCAAAGACGCGAAATGACTGTTTCTACCAATAATGGCTTACATGAATGAATGGGCCGGTACACAGGCTGCTCATGCAGTTTTTCACCACGGGCGGCTCAAAAATCGAAGTTTCCGGAACTTTTTCTTTTGATATCGTGACCACACAATATGACCATCCAAGGTATGTAAAGCATGTTTTAGGCCGTATTTATTTGTTTTTCGCCTTATTTCGGTATTGGGTGCCGGGGGGGGGGGGGGGGGGCTCCCTATGGATTGGTACACAAGCTGCTTATGCAGTTTTTCACCCTTGGCAGCTCAAAAATCGAAGATTCCGAAACGTATTTTTTTGGTACCGTGGCCACACAAAAGGACGATCCAAGGTATGTAAAGCATGTTTTTGGGCAGTATTTATGTGGGTTTCACCTGATTTGGGTATTGAGTGCGGGGGCGGGGGAAGGTCTCCCAAGGGATTGGTACACAACCTGCTAATGCAGTTTTTCACCCTGGGCAGCTCAAAACTCGAAGATTCCGAAACTTTTTTTTGATATTGTGATCACCTAAAATGACCATCCATGGTATGTAAAGCATGTTTTAGGCAGCATTCATGTAGTTTTTACCCCATTTTGGGTGTGTGTTGCTTGGGGTAGATTCTCTGCGAGGTGGACTTGCCGAAGGCAATAGATTTTTTTCAAGATTCTACTTTTTCTGAAACCCTTCTGTCGCCCTTGGGATAGGTTTGGGTGATCATTCAGTGACAATACGGGTACTCAGACCCTGCTATTAAGCCTGGTTTCCCCCCCCCTTGCATACCAAACCGTTTGGGGGCCCCCAACCAGGGTCAGATCGCGCTTCTGGTAGCCCCTTTCCCCTTTCTCCCCCCACACCTGCCCTGCGCCCAACACCCGACACTTGGACCAGTCATCTCGCGGTTGGTGTTGTATAGACTGCGTCCGGTGCCCCCCCCCCCCCCACTGTGGATGCAGCATCCCTCAGAGGCTTGCCCTTTCAGCGTAGGCCCTCGCCCACGCTGGTGCAGTTCCCTGCCACCCGTGCTCCCTTCTGCAGCGAGAGGTTCGTTGGGGCGATCATTCTGCCGGTAGTGGGTAACGCTGCGGAATTCTTCGTTGCCATTCTTGCGGCCATGCGCAACCGCCTGCCCCTGGCCATCGGTGTGTGACCCTGGGGCTTGCCCAGGGGATTGGGGGGGGTCCCAGATCCTGGTCTCAGACATTGTCTCAGGTCGTACCTCATATCCTGAAATGGAAGATGAAACTAATGGTGTAAATGGCGTGCCAAATTTGGGATTTCAGCACAGCGTCAAAGGGACCAGGGAGATAAAACTGCCAATGCTGGCACATTTGGTTTTAAAATGTCAACTTCTCCACAGCCCCAACAGATGCACTTCGAAGCGTGGCGCTCTGATCATTTCGAGGCATATATGTCAGGGCGCTTGAGACCCCCCCCCCCCCCTCCCTCCCTTGCAGCACCGCTGCCCCTCATAGGTGCCCCATCTCCCTGCCCCTTGAGTCGTGCCGGTATTGTACTGGTCGTACCTCGTATTTGGGGGCGGAACAAACGTCGATTTCTGTTTACATATTTCTTTTCGCCGTAGCCCCCCCCCCCCTCGCGTGCTCCAAGCCTGTGGCATGTGAGCGTGCGATGCCCCCATGCTTCGGATCCAACCCGGTGGACAATATGCCGGGGACGTGTGGGAGATGGTGGCCCTAACCACCGACCCAGTTGTAGGGCAAGTCTGTTCCAGCAGCAGCAGGGCTGCTTTGGCATTGAGGCATTCATTTCGAAGCCCGCGGGCTTCAAGTAGGGCGGGCGGGGGGGGGGGGGGGGGCTGTGGTTTTTGTTTTTGTGTGGGTGGTGCTCTATGTGGGATGCCTGTTCCTCTCGGTTGTGGCCCGGCGAGCCTATCCTGGTTGAGGAAAGATTCCGGGGGCCCAGTCTCAGTCAAGCCAATCCCCCCCAAGCACGCACCCAGAACTTCGCTATGCGCTCAAGTACGTGCACATACGTCCCCCCGTACTCAGTTCTGTGTCCCCGCACAATCCCATGCCCCTACACACACACCAACCACCCCGAGTAAGTCACCCCCCAAAACCCCGACGTTGCCTTTTACACTGCCGCAGATGAGTGTTGTTGAGATTAGGAAGTGCAGCCCACTATGAGTGTTAGATGGGCACCGGGTGTGGTCGTGATGTTTGAACCGGATATTGCATCTAGAAATGCCCTGACGCTGCTGCATCTCAGCAATCCATAAAAGTGGAGCGGGAAAGGACTGAAGGGGAGGACAACCATCAAAAGGTGAAAGCAGCATTTCCGCAGACAGAAAGGAGTGTGTGTGAGGGGGGGGGAGGGTCTGCAAAGGCTGGTTGGTGCAGTTCGACCGGTGCCTACTGCCATGTCTTTTGTGTGAGTTGGTTAAGGTCACTGCCGTATGTCTGATAAGTCCCAGTCGCCACACCTCTCGGGGACATCCGTTCTGTGCCGACACGGAGGGTTTTGGCACTTTTTTGCCAAATTTTGCAAGTTTCCCTTCAAATGTGTGGAAGTAAGGACACTCCCCCTATTTTGAGGATGGGGAAGTCAAAAAAACATGTTTTGTAAGGCATTTAGATGGGTAGGGGTGGGTTTTGGGGCCTAGTAAGTGGTTGGAAGGGCTACAAATAGGGCACAGCATCATCCTACACCGATTGCTAAAAACAGGCCCCTTAGGGACGTCCTGGGGCACGTCAGCGTGTCCGGGGTGTGTAGGGGTGAGGCAGGCGCCCCAAGGCATGTACGGATGTATGACGTCAGGTGCTAATTTGAGGGGTCTTGGCCTCTGTTTGTTCCTGCAGATTTGCGAGCCCTTCGACTTGCTGAACAATGGGGCACTTGCCCTCAGCCCAAGTACAGCACAACCAAAGAGAACACTCCACTGACAGCACCAACGCTGCCCCGTGCCCATGTCATTTTCTTTTCACTGCCAAAGGCTCACCAACCCCCCCCCCCCCCCTACACCGACGGGCGCTGGTGCAGGGCCAGTGCAGAGCCCCCGACCGCCGTGAACACTGAGCAAATCCGATGATGTTGTGCTGATCATGTGGGTGAAGGGTCCAGGAAGGGGGGGGGGGGGAGCAGGGGGGGAGGGGTACGAGAACGCATAGGGGCGCAGCATGTCGCACAGGGGAGTGCATGGGCACACTGGAGCCCATAGGAGGGAGTGGAGTGGAGCAGAGTGGAGGGGAGTGGCTGCTCCGAGTTCCTGAGGGCCTGGCCCAGAGCGCCCCGAGGCTGCAGCGCACTGGTGGTGGCACTGCCAGATGGCATGAACTACATGCTCCGGTGGACAGCTGTGTACTGTACTGTTGCACACTGTGCAGGGGAAGGGGCAGGGGCAGGCGCGGGGGCGGGGGCGGGGGCGGGGGCAAGTGACCCTAGGGCCTGAAGTGGGCACGATTGGCCCTGAGCGGAGTGCACAAGGCATGCAGTGGGCACACTGGCCTGGTGCTTCGTGAGCAAGGCAGGCAGGGGGGGAGATGGTGGGCCCTGTGCAGCGTGCCACAGGCCTGCAGTGGGGCGGGGGGCCCCAAGGGCGAGCGCCCCAGCCCCAGCCCCAGCCCCGGGTCCATCGGGGGGGCCCGGGGGGTGCATCTCATATGGCATCGCTGGTCCGTTCGCACAGGCGGTGGGGACGCCATTGTGCCCCCTCCCGGGGCGGCCGGTGAGCCTTAAGATCGGCCTCCCAACCCAAATCCAAATCCTTTACCCCATCCCGCTACGCCCCGGTACTTCACGGTGTGCCCCCACACTTGATGCCCCCGTGCGCTACGTCACAGTACGCCCCTGTCCTCTCCCGCATGGGCCCTGGTATGCCCTGCTGCCACACACCCGTGCTCACACTCTAGTGGGAGCGCCTAAACACGCCCGTGTGTGCCTCCATGCGCCTCGGTACACCGGTTTACTGCTGCACGTGCCCCCGGTAAATCGCGTTTTTGGCTGCCGGCCGTTGGTCGGCCAATGGGCTGTACATCAATGGCCTCCGGGGTCCATTTTCGGATGGCTGTTGCCTGGTGGCGGCGGGATAATAGACCTGCTGACGCCCCACCCCCCCTCCCCCACCACCAGTCAGGGCTTCTTTAGAATAATTAAAAACCAAAGGGGGGGGGGGGACCCCTCCCCCAAACCCCCTCCCCCCCTCCCCAGACCAAAGTGACCATCGCGGGAAAAAACGACATTTACAATAGGGAAAATCTGGTCAGGCCATTTTTGGTACACCAAGTTTTGGGTCCAAAACCCCCTCCCCCCCTCCCCCCCCCCCTGCTCAAAAGAAGCCCTGCCACCGGTGGTGTGGCGGAGTTGATGCGCCCACGTGCCTTTTGCCCCAAGGCCTGTCCCTTCAAAGTATCAGCCCCAAGCCTCCGGGGCCCTGCCATGGAGGGTCCCCGGTCAGAGTTCCCATCGTCCCTGGGTCAGGGCAGCCGTGTGGTCGCTGACGTGGACCTCTGTGCACCGCTCTGTCCCTCAAATGCGTACCGCATCCCATGCCTTACCCCGCGACACGGGAGGATCGCAGACCTCGTGCGGCGTTCCTCTGCAGGAGTGGCCTTCGCCTCCTGCACGCAGATCGCAGTCTTTGTCGTCCCCTTCACAGTGTTCGTAGGTATGCCTCTGCGTTGCCAAGGGGCTGCTCTGTGGCGCTTGCGCAGGCCCTTCCACGGCCGTTGCCTCTCTGTGCTCGTCATGCCGTGTCAAGAGGAAGGGGGTTTGCAGTGCGGTGCCAGTGCCGGACCCGGCGGGGCGTTCGGGACGAACGACACCGCGTGTGCCGCAATTTGGCCCCCAAAATTGTTGGATGCCTCGGACCCAGTCAAGGGACCGGCGTACACAGTGTCGCACAGAGTGGCAAAACTCCGCAACCCCCGGGGGGGGGGGGGGGGGGGGAGGGGCCAAAAAAAAGTTTTCCTCAAAATTCGGCCTCGAATTTCGGGCCTCTTTATTAAGTTTCGTGTTTGCCCGGAGGAAAAATCTTCAGATGTGGGTAGGTGGGTCGGTCGGCCGGGGCTGGCCAGGGCCCCAAACGCCGCCCCCCTCCAGCAATGGCCTGGTGTCAGCACCTCTTCCGTCGTGTCGAGTGGCTGTGATTAGCTCCATCGACGCCTGCCGTGCTCTGTGTCATGTGGGTTGCTGATAGTTGCAGATCTTGTACTCCCCAAACCGAAGTTGGACCACATCATCTGAGTGCTACCAGATGCACATTCCAGGGAAACTCTTGGAAAGCGGGGCCCGTGCTACGGCGATGGGGTTGCCAGCGTATAGCACAACTGGTGGACCATGAACACGCACTCACCGACCACGGGCGAGGTGGCCAGCAACCGCCACCATCCCTGGTCAAAAAGGCAGGGCAAAGTCGATGGAGGTGGCACGTTCCCTGGGCCCCTGCGCCTTCCAAGTCATAGTCACACGACGTCCCCGCTGGGGTGCTTCCTCCCATGGTGTGCCCTCCGCTGGGGGGCCTTCATGTGCCACGGCTCATCAACTGGATTTGTAGCACGCACACACACCTCCTGTGTAGGTCTGTAGGTTTTGGTTGCTGTTGCTCTCCTTGCAAAGTGAACATGTTTTTTCCTGCTTGTGTGTGTTTGTTTCACATCCGCGCTCCTGCAGACAGAGGTGCATGCCCTCCCATATTTTCATCTGCCTGCATGTTACACATATTCAACCACACCCTACCCACCACTGCCACCCGGTAGCCGCACCTCTGGTGGGGCTTGCTGGGGGCTGTTGTGGGTTGGTTTGGTTTGTTTAGGCTTGTTTGTTCAGGATTGTCGAGGGTTGTCGGACATTGGTGGGTGTTGTTGTGGGTCGTTGAGGATTGTCGCGGGTTGTTGTGGGGGTTGCTGTGGGCTGTCGATGTGTTGTTACGCGTTGTGGGGATTGTTGGGGTCATTGAGGGCGGGTGGGGCTTGGCGACGGTAGGGCCCGTGCGTGTGCAGGCTGGACCAGTGGCATCAAAATGGATCTCTCGTTCCACCCGTTCGAAGTGGTGGTGCTGCACTTGTCGGTGCTGCTGGTGGCCGAGCTCCTGCGGGGGGGCACTGCGACGTGGTTCCAGGGGTCGCTGCTGCTGGCCACGTACAGCCTCCTGGCGTTTGGGTTCCTGTACCTGCCGGCCATGCCCCTGCCATTTCCCCCGGGCCAGGCCTGAGGGGCTTTGCTGGTGTTGCGGCTGCGGTTGTCCCGCGGCTCAACGGGCCATGTGGCGGTCGGGTTTTGCACAGGGCAGGGGGCGTTGAGCCTCCCAAAAGTGGGGGGCTCTGGGGCAGGGGGTCCATCGGGGGGGGGGGGGGGGGCGGTTGAGATGGCTTTTCCCAGGCGCTCTATGCCCCCCCCCCCCTGGGCCCATTGCTCCTGAGGACTTTGAGGGTGGACTGGGGGCGTTTTGGGTTGCGGGGGTGGGGGGCGCCGTTGATGATGGCAGCACTCGCTCGGCGGCCGCAGCACTGCCGCTGCGGGGCTGCGGCGTGGGGGGCTGTGGGCTTAGTGCCTGTGGGGGAGCGTGGCTGGGAACCGCCGAGAGAGGGCGTGGACACCCACGGCCACGGTGTTGTTGGACCAGAGGAGAGCGCTGTTCACTGCTCTACCCACAGACCCACGGGATGCCAACTGATGAGGCTTTGTCACTGACTGTGCCACTTGACTTGACGCCCGTCACATACACGTCTCGGCGCGGGGGGGGGGGGGGGGGGGCTGAGTGTCAAATTTGTTTTGGTCAAAGGCGCTTCTGACATGTCCCGAATGATCTGTTGTTTACTGTTTCCTCTGCTCCCACTCTGTGCCTCTGCGGTACGGTCTCAGGCACCTGCTTCCCACAGCCGCAGGGGAGGGGGAGGGCTCTTGGGGTGGGTCTGGCGCCGTTTTGGAGCGTACCGGTCAACCCAGTCCCCGAATTTCCACATCTCAACCTCCTCGACCCCCGGCCGCCCCCCGTCCCTCGACAGCGCTCTCGGCAACACTTCCGTCCCCCCATTTCTCGTTCTGCCCGTGCCCCGCCCCCGCGAGGGCGATGTGCTGGACGCGAGCCATATATAGTGCGGTGCCGCTACGGCGTCCTGGGGCACTGATGCCGTTGTTTGCTGCTGGAGTTGTTGACTGCGGCTGTTGCCAAAACAGCCATTCCACCGTCGGCGGCCTGTGACTTCCACTTCGGGCCAGTGGTCAGTGCCACTGTGCACAGTTTTCATTCCGGTAGCCTCCTCCAAGTTTTTGCAGCAGTGAAAAAGGGAATTGCATAATAGCGAACATTTTTTCAGGCCACTTTTTGTGCCCAAGCTCCGCACCCTCAGACACCATCCCCCCCCCCCCCCCCGCGCACGCAAAGCCCTGGCCCTGGGGGGGGGGGTCAAACAGTGATGGCAAGCCCACTGGAGGCGGAGGGTGAGATGGTACTGGGGCTGCAGTGCCACGTCGTTGTTGCCGCAGAAGCGCCGGCATCAGCTCCGGGGCTGATCTCCCTGTTGACCCTCTGACCCGCTCTACGCTGCGCCAGCAAGGTCCATGGGCCTGCCCACAAGATATTCGATGCTGTAGTCCCAGTTTGGTTCCGGATCAGAAGGGCTCATCGGATGAGGCGGGCAGCAAATGTACATTCCAGTGTCACTCAGCGGGCAGTGAATTGTTCATGGCCCCCTTATGATATCCCCCCCCCCCCCGCTAGACTGGCCTATCTAAGCACGCCCTCGTTTGCATTTTCCGGGAGGCTCAACCTGCTATTTCGGCCCCGGGAATGCCAGTCTCAGCACTTCCTGCCAAGGCAAGTACCCCCCCCCCCCCAAAAAAAACCCCTCCTGGCATTGCGAGGAGCCACTGAAAGCCCCAGCACATGTTCACGCAGCAGTCAGCAGGTCAAGCTGTGGACAGGGAGCATCAATTGTGTGGTAGTTGGCAGGCGTACAGTTATTGTACCTGCAATTTTTGTGGTCAAAAATGCAAGAAGATTGGTGGGGTTGGGTCATGCTTGTGAGTTGTTTGTGCTCATAACAACACTTGGTTCCAATATCAACCCACTTCTTGATGTGGGTTTGCAGCCAAGTAGAAATTGTTTGAGCGTTGGGCACGTGCAAGGCAACATTTTGATTACATATGGGTGTGCCTGGCGCACTGTGCGCGTTTTCCATAGTGCGCCGCACCAGCGACCCATACTCTGTGATATAGGGGGCATTGTGGTTGTCCGGTACGGCAGCCCCCGCCACCAGAAGTGCTGCAGCGTATCGTCGGAGGTCTGGGCAGCCATGAGTGGCGTCCAGAGCTCCATGTAAACGAGGGCCCTCCTTGAGGCTGGTTGGGTACCGTGTGGTACTACCCGTGTCCAGTGCCAATGGGTTTTGTGCGACCTATTTTTGTTGATCGAGGTCATTTGAAGGAGGACCCCAGGGGAGTGCGGGAGCTCTACCACTGCAGCAGTCCGTGCCAACGTGAACAATGGAGGCTGGTGGAGCCTCAGAGCGTATGCGGGGTCGACTCTTGGTGTTCGTTGCTGTTGCGTATTGCTGCCATCCATTGGTGCTGTTGGTTGTTGACGCAGTTGGCAAGATCAACAACCGACATTCGCAGTCAAAACAACAGCCAACATCAGCAACCAACAACACAAATTAACGACAACAGCCGACACCAATGACCAGCAACAGTAAGCAACAGCAACAGCCAACACCGACATCTGGAACGAACAGGGACTGAGGGACTGAGGGACCCACCAACCCACGCCAAATGACCCCCTCATCCGAAAACAGTTTTTCTCCGGAAAATATGAGATTTGAATCGACAGCCAGACCTTGGAAGCCCATTTTAAGTACACAATTTTTTTTGGCCCTTGCCCCCCCCCCCCCCTCCCCCAGAAGCGTAGGCAAGCACTGCTCTGACTCTCGCGGACTTTACTGAGTTAGTTCTCGGCGCAGTCACACACACACACACACACACACACACACACACACACACACACACACACATGCGGCGATGGCAAACAGTGGGTTGTGCCCACGGCATGCGAGGGCACACCGACAAGGACGGGCTGAGGAAAGGAGGGTACACACAGAGGCAGACCAAAAAATGTGTTGTGCAGGGGAGGCACAGGCGATACTTCAGAAGACCAACGCCCCCACGGGGGGGTCGCTAAGCAATAGCCTACCAGGGGGGGGGGGATTTTAGAAAGGGACAAATTTGATAGGGACAAATTTGGAAGCCCTACCTCGTACCAAATATTTCCTTCAATTTTAAGGATGCGATGTGTCAAAATGTGTGCACCACGCATGGGCTGCAGGAGGGGTGGGTTTTCTGCGTGCTGCATGCAGTGTGAATGCGCAAAATAGATGAGACGTGGTGTCAACTGACACTGCGTTCTCTGTAGGTCCTCAAGACCGCCAATGTTCACAGCAGAAGGAGAGTCGTGGGCAGATGGACAGTGGTCCAGTGGGGGCTGTGCGCAGTCTTCACACCACTGTCTTTTTCAGCCCACAGTTATTGTGCCTGTTGCACACTGGGAAGCCTACGGGCATGGCAATCTCCCACTGCACAACCCAGTTTCAGCGTCAATTAATCCTGACTACGTGTCTGATCCACACTGGACAGCTCTGAACCTTGATTCCGCGACCTCGAGTCCAGGAAAGAACAGCAACCATCCAGAGTCCATCAGGAAATATCAGCAACCATCCAGAGGCCACCAGGAAATAACAGCAGCCATCCACTAGGAAGCAACAGCAAGGGACCTTATACCAAAATTTTCCTTTATTTCTAAGGACCAGTTCCAAATGTTCCCCCCCCTAATTTTAGCCCTCCCCCCCCAAAAAAGCCTCAAATTTTTCCCCCGGTGGTAGTGAGGGCAGAAGACAGGTGGGACCGGTTGTGGCAGCCTTTCCGAGGGAGTAACCCCATTGGGTTCGTGCTCAGGGTAGGGTCACCGAGCCAATCGAGTGTGCGGTCTACATGATCAATGGAGTTGTTTGGCTGAGCTCTGGTATGTAGCAACAACAAACCGTCAACAACCATGTCTCTTGTGAATGTCTATTGCTGTTGCTGAATGTTGATGGCAATGCTGTTGGTGGTTTCTAGTGCTTGTTGTCGCATTGCTACTGGTCTCTGGTGCCGCTTGTTAGGGTTGCTTGTTGTTGCTGCTGCTGATTGCTGTTGTCTGAGCACATCCGTGGTTTGGGCGGGAGAAATGCAAGCAACCCCTCCCTGGATATTGATGTGGTCCTGTTTGCTGCCAGGACTGCAACCGTGCCTGCCTCACAGCTTCCATGGCCTTCTGTCCCGTTCTGAATTTTCTCAGGAGTGAGTTTGGGTGGCTCCAGTGTGCTCATATTAGGTTTCATCGCTATCATGCTCTACTTCTTGATGCTGGTGGTCAGAATTTGCTGTTGGTGTTGCTTACCGTGGATGGGTATCAGTGTTCCCCCCGCCACAGCCAATCTCTGGCTCAGACCCCCTCCCCTCTCTGTAACCCCAGACCAAAGGTATTTGACACTTGAAAGCACAAACTCACAAACACACAGCGCTCGAGCAGTGCTGCAACAGATACTATCTTCCGGAAGCGATTAAGTCTGGCATGAGGCCCGCAATTGTGCTGTGTATTTGATGGCTGACATTACGCCAGGGGGGGGGAAGGTCGCAGAACAGAAAAAGTCCCGGGAGGAGAGGGGGGCTTTCTGAGTGTCAACAAATGTTTTGGCAAGCCATTGCCCGTGGCCTCCCGCCCCACAGATGTGGTGATGCATGGGTGTACCATGCGGGGGCGTGTGGCTTTAACGATTCAGCAAACACATACGCATGCACAGTCATAAGAAAAACACACGCAGACACACACACACACACACACACACACACACACACAGAGAGAGAGAGAGAGAGAGGGAGGGAGAAGGAGAGAGAGGGAGAGGGAGGGAGGGAGGGAGGGAGGGAGGGAGGGAGGGAGGGAGGGAGGGAGGGGGCCGTCTGCAGTCACTGACGGTGTCAGAGACCAATGCCCGCGGCTGCACACTCATGGTTAAGGGTGCTGCAGCGCCAGGGCATAACCTTACCAGCTGCGCCAACAATGCCCAGCAGGAAAGAGAGTCGTTCATGAGGGCTGTGCACAATGTCAGACAGCATTTCTTGTTTGGGCTGCACTGTGTGAGGCCCAATCAACCCTGAAAATGCAGGTGTGGGAGCAAGCACACACAAAGCATTTGCAGGTGCTCAACAACCAGGAGCAATCGACATTGCAAGGCAACGAACTGCTCCACAATCATGTGCACATTCCACAGCAAAAAGACCTGCTGATTCAGCACCTTCCTCCCGATGCTGGGATATTGTGATGCAGGAAATTCATAGCACATGGCCTGGTTCCAGCCCCAAGCGGAAATGCCAACGGCCTTGTTAAGCCACAAGCCCTCCATAAAAAGTGCCGCTAACTGACCTCGCTGGAATGGACCCCCACACAACCGATGTGCACCAACGAAAACACCCCCTCTCCCAAAAAACCACTTGGCTTCCCCACATATGCTTCAATTGTGGACCCTTGTGTACCAAAAAGATATTTTAAACCTTTTTTTTGCACTTACCGGCGCCATTGTCTGGCTGGCCAGGCCGGGGGGAAAGGCTCTTGTGCACCGGTGTTTTTTTCGGGGCAGGCAGGGGGCCCAAACGGCTGTTCGGAAGCTTGAATGAGCACCGGACCAAACGTATGTACAACGGTGGGACCTAAGTACATGCTATATAGCCTGTGCAGATGAAGGATGTGTTGCCTACGCAACTTCTGGTGTTTGTAGTGTGTGAGGTGTGAGGGGGGTGTTGTGTTGGACGGGCGGTAAATGGTGGAAGTAAGTAAATGGTTACTGAGCTGGGTTTACCCTGTTGAGGTTTTACAACCCCACTTAGGGTCCGAGGGTGAGCAACACATTTTAGCAAGCAGCGCACAAGCGGCAACAAGCAGGCGGGCAAAAGTCTTTTTGTGGACATGGTGTCTGAAAACCGGCATGCAAGTTGCTCAAAACGACTGCAGAGCAAATGTGCATCTAGAGAGGCAGGTTTTCCGCTATTTCCAGCCGTCTAGCCCGTTCTATGGCCGATCTAGTGGTCAATAAAGGCCATTTTCAGGCTATTTTGAGGCAGTTTTCACGTTGATGGTCCCGAAAGTTCGGGACGATTGTCAATGTAACTCAAATTTGGCATCCAAGTAGCTCAAAATGATCGGGGAGCAAATGCACATGACCACAAACAAATTTTGTGCAATTTCAAGCTACCTAGCCCATTCTATGGCCGATTTAGTGGTCAAAAATGGCCATTGTTGGGCCTTTTTGGGGCAGTGAGTAGTGCGGTGTGTGGTGGTTTGGACCCTACACGCATTGCATCATGTGCTTGCCGAATAGTGCATTTGTAAGGCTTTTGAATTTCGTGTGTGGTGGTTTGGACCCTACACATTGTGCATACTAAGGACACATTCTGGCATTCCCAAACAATACTGAGTAGTGTGGTTTGTGGTGGTTTGGACCCTACACACATTGTGCACACCAAGGACACATTCTAGCACCACCAAGCAATCGTGAGTAGTGCGGTGTGTGGTGGTTTGGACCCTACACACTGTGCATCCCGTGCTTGCCAAATAATGCATCGGTCAGCTTTATAAATTCTATACGTGGTGGTGTGGACCCTACACAAATTGTGCATGCCAAGAACACATTTGAGCATCACCAAGGAAAAGTGAGTAGTGTGGTGTGTAGTGGTCTGGATCCTACACATATTGTGCATACAAAGAATCAGCTAAATGAAATTATCAATATTCCATTGTGGTTGTTTTTGCGCGGTAGCGGTTCTGCCTTCTCTCTTTTTGTATTTTTCACACATTTAGATGCGCTTTTTGTTGCTGATTTTTTTGGTGTTGTATTTCTTGTACGCCAATTGCTAAGACATGCCCACACCTTTGCTTTTGCCAAGTGGCTGTCGTGATGTAGCTCATCATTGGGGTTGGAAGTGGCTGGATCGAGACAACCGAGACATGCGGGCCAAGGCTATCGTGCGATGGACATGTGCATCTTGTGGAGAGCCGTTCCCTGGACTTGCCGCATTGCTGAAGCGTCTGGCGTCGCGTTCGTGAAGCGTTCGTGGTACTACGAGTGACACCTGACGAGTTCCAACCGACGAGCATTCGTGGCAACATACAGAGCACGCTTGCATGCCTCTCCGAGGGTCACTCTGTCCCGGGGGGGCGGCCGGGCCCGGTCCTTGTATGCGACCCCCCCAGCCCCCCCCCCCCCCCCGGGTTTTGAAAGATAGTGGTGCCGGGTCGGCCACCAACAAGTGTCTCTAGAGAAAAGTGTCCGGCGCCAGAGGCGCCAAAATGTTTTTTTCATACTATGTGTTTATAGTCAAAATACTCCAAATTTTGTAGAGAATTCATATTTGTGTTAAAACAACAAGAAAAAATTTTAACCTGAAGGAGGGCTACAGGCGGGCTGCAGACCCTAACAGCAACCACAACCCTAGCCATGACCCTAACCCTAGCCCTAACCCTCACCCTAACCCTAATCAAGACTGAATATTGGGACCGAGCTGGTGGGGGAGGGAACATTAGCTATGACTGGTGAAGGACATCAAGAATGATTCACACATTGATGGCTCTTCACAAAGTGAAATCAGCTTGCAAGTGAACCCCATCACCACGAGGCCCACTTTCAAGGCTTTTGTTGGACTTCTGAGGGGCCAAAATGCCCCAAAATGGGCTCAAAATGGGCTCATTTCACCCGTTTGTGCACCCCAAATGGTCTAGGATGATTTTTGGAAAAACGCGTTTTTGACCCATTCTTGACCCATTTTTGGTCCCAAAACAGCCTTTTTTCAAGGCATTTTGGGATCTTCGGAGGACCAAAATGGGCCACCACAAGCTCAAAATGGTCCAAAAACACTTGTTTTAGCGTCGCACATGGTCTAGGATCATTTTTGAGAAAAGTCATCTTTTTGCCCCTACTGGACCCTAATGACCCATTTGGGCACCCACCTGTGGTTGGTCATGGGGTTGCGGTTGCTTTGGCAGTACTCGGCTTGGCCTTTGGCGCAGTGCCCAAAACCTCCGTCAACCATGGTTTGCACCTTCCTTTTGCGCCACGCATTCTGATTCATAAATTGGTAGCCAAATTTTCAAATAACAACCCTGTCAAAAAAATTTCCAATTTCATGCACTATTCACATGCCTTTTCTTCAATGAAGCGTGGCCCAGGAATTGGTCTGACGCGGTAATCGGTGATGCGTGCGGTGCGAGACTGCGGGGCTGATTCTTCTGCAGCCAACTCGCCACACACATAGCCAAAGACAGCGAACAAGGCAACCAAAGTAAGGAACACAGCTAAAAGCGGCGACCTTGGCAACTGGAATCACCAGCACACATAGGTAGGTAGGTAACTTCAAGAGCTCGGGATGCCACATTTGACAATGCAAGAAGAAGGTCTTATCCAGAGGATTGTCAACAGGATGTCCGGTCCCTCACAGTACCCTATGTTAGGTGCCTCTTAATCCGCCCCCGCAAGTGACTTTGGAAGGTAGTGTGGAGGCCAGTCGGTCCTTGTGTCCCGGGTCAGAGAGTATCTACACATGTGGCCATGAGGGTGGCCACATGATCTCTCTTTTGGGCGGCAGCTTTGGTGGGCTGCGCAGCCGTGTGGAGTATCGCTCGCCACAGGGGGTATTGCTCCCACTATCTACGGTACGACCGCTTCAGCCCTTTGACTTGAGTTGCGGGGTCCCGCTGCTTGGCAGGCGACCCCCTCCTAGACTGTGTACCGGCTCGCCTGTCACTTGTTACTTCCATGCCTCCGGGTGACGATTGCCATTGTCCCCGGTGCTGCCTAGCTGGGCTCGGACTAGTGGCCTAGGAGTACCGCCCCTGCCACTGGCCCATGGGCGGCTTGGTCGCCCCAGTGTATCTGGCCTGTGGAGTGTCGTTTGTTGTACCCCTTACCTTAGCCCGTCTGGGCGCGCACGAGTGCACAGTGTCCTTGGCTCCTTGGCGCTCGTTTACCGTGTTCGTGTGTGTGGAGAGGGGGGGGGGGTGCGGTGTCCTTGGTGTGTTATGTATGTGCGGTGTCCATGGCTCCTTGGCGCCCGCTCACTGTGTTGGTGTGTATGTGTGTGTGTGTGTGTGTGTGTGTGTGTGTGCGGTGTCCTTGGTGTGTTGTGTGTGTGAGGTGTCCATGGCTCCTTGGCCCTTGTTTGCCATGTTGGTGCGTGTGCGCGGGTGCGTTCCCCGGGCTTCTCTGGCTCTTGTCTTCTGTGGTGGTTTGTTTTCGCATCTGTGGTGTCTGTGGCCCTTGGGTTTTCTCTTTTTTTTTGCTTTGGCTCTTGTCCTGCCTCTGTTTTCTTCTTCTTTTTTTTGTGTTTTTTTTGTACTCACCGCCCCTCCCCCCTTTTTTGTTAAAAAAAAAAGAGGAAAACGCAAAAAAATCAAAAGTTTTTAACAGTTTTTTTTTAAAAAGAAGAAGAAGCAGAAAATTCACAAACTTTTGAGAGGAGATAACCACTCCCATCCAATCACATCCATACTTTGCTGCAAATTGGTGGCAGTCCAACACAGTGATATTTGGGCACCCATCCTTTATTTTTCCTTCATTCTCTGTGGATTGTGTGTGCAAGTTTTGGGAACATTTGTGCTTTTCTGGACCAATTTTCTTCATATTATCAACCCGTACATCCTTTGACTCCCCTGCCAGTTCTCAGACCTCAAGAAGTCCTGCTAGTCCTGCCAGTGGGTACGGCAGCCGCATCAGCAGAAGCAACAGCACCAAAAGTGATGCTGGGGTGCAGTGTACAGCGAGAGAGATCAATTAGGCCACCGAGAATGATCTATGGAACCTGCGCTTGGGTGGGTTTGTGACTTCCGAGACCTTCCTTGAAGCTGCCGGTCAAGCAAAGGAACCGAAACCAAAACCATAGGCCGCACCCAAAAGGAAACTTGGACACCGGATCACTCAAAATGCCAGCACAAAGGCAGCCACAGAAGCAGCACCAAAACCGGCTGCGAAAAGAAGAAGGCTGCAGCCCAATGCCTGCCCCCCCCCCCCCCCCCACACAAGACCCACAAAACCACTTTGGGGTAGCACCTCAGGACCGCACGGAGGAGGCGGATGACTTTGATTTGTATGTGACATATGACAGTGCTTTCGGATATTGTGTTCCTCAACACACGAACAGGGGTCCTGAGATGACTCAGCAACCAAACAAGTCAGTCAAATTTTATGCGCCATACTTGTGGGATGGGGTGTTGTGCATGTGTGACCTGTTCATGGAAATAAGCAAAGAAAAACAAAGATTTTCCGTTTTCAAAATGGTGGTTGTTGAAACTATTTTGGGCAGTATATAAAGTAGAAAATGTGTTTTGCGCACCAACAACAAGTTAAATAAAAGATGTAAAGCAGTAGAACAATGACAAATAGCAATGCATGGGCCATGCTACACGCTTTTCAAAATTTTTACAAAAAATTTCAAAAAAACATCCTTTTTAAAATTCATCAAAACGGGTAGTTGCACCCTCATCAAGGCACACCCGGGCCCCTGAAGGGTAGGAACATCCTTACCCGGTCATAGGAAAGGAATCCAATCAATAGTTCATGGTCCTAAGATATAAAGGTACTCATTAAACTACTTTTTTTTGTGAAACTTTTCCATTCATATGTCGTGGTATAGAAATTGGTCACTGGTATAGTTATCGGTCAGTTTACCTTAGTTGGCATGCCCTTGAAAAATGAAGGAGCCCTATGAGTACACTATGGAATTTTGGACAGCCCCATTGACTACGTGGACGACTCCAGGGAACCGTTGGTCTCACCCGGGCATGCCTGTGGGTAACCCCCGGCTTCTCAGGCCTACACAAGCCAAGTTTTGAGGCACTAAGATAGTAAGAAAAAGTGTATTTCAATGCCTTGGGCACGCTCCCCCCCCTTTGCTACCCCTACCTGTACATAATTGTATCATATTTTCAGCGACCTCCTGCAGGGATTTTGAAAAACAGTGCAGAAAACATGAGACAACAACCAAACGAAATATACCGCAAAACCCTAGATGTGTATTGGAAACCTCCTGAGTAAGACCAAAAAAAACCCAAATTGTACCATAAAACCCCCATAATTGTACAAAAAGCACTCCCCAAACTGTACCAACAAACCCAAAATTGTACCAAAAAACCCCCGGAAATGCACCGAATAAAAAACCCAAAATGCATCAAAAAGGCCCCCCGAAAATTAACCAAAAAACACCCAAAAATGTACCAAAAAGCACCCAACTCCAAGTAGCTTGTGCTGCGAGTCAAAGCTGAGCAGAAAAATATGCCAAAAATGTGATCACGATCCACGACAATTCAGCCGCAAATTCAAAATCCCTGCTAATTTTTTAAGGTAAATGCTGCCTACGATTGGCTGCATTTGTGGAGCGGCTTGCTTTACTTCTGATGCTACATCCATGCACCGCGGGTAAACATGACAATAAACAAACAGGCCCTATGCAGTACAATTTTCCGCTTCAGTTCTGCATCCAAAGAAAACAAAGAGGGATAAAAGCATAACAGACGAGGTTGGACAGAGACTGGAGATGCCAAGACATGGGAGAACAGGAGCACTGGAACCCCACAATCAATTAGAATGCTCCTCAGCAGCAGTGGATGGATTGAGCCCCTGAAAGGTGGTTGGCCCAAAAAAAAGTCACAGAACTTTGGGGGGGTGGCATGGCAAAGAAAAGAGTTGTTGTTTGAAGCCTTGCAACAGGAAGCAGTGATAAATATAACGTCGAAGCCATACTCTACCTACCATCTCTCCATGCTTCCTCCAGTAGCAGGAAGAAAAGCCTGCACATTGAAAATACTGAAGTTCACAATGGAAAAGTGATCGGGAGGCCCCACCTGGATAGATGGGAGCCATGGTGCTGAAAGAAATGGAAAGTTGAAGGTCCAAACCAACGGTCCTCTGGAGGTAAACTAGATTCAACCAGAGGAGAGCAACAGCATATAGAAGTGGAGATGTCAAGAAGAGGAGCAGGGCCCCGGAGAAGAGAAAAAAATCCGCCCACCCCCCAAGGAACTGAATGCCAAGCAGTAATGCACTATCCGCTGCGACGGGACTGGATACGAAGCTGTATGCTTGCAGAGCTGCGCCGCATGCGGCGGGTAGGCAATGGTGCACCCCTGGGAGTTTACCACTCTTACAAACAGCCCCACGTGCAATACAACTTCCAGGGTGCAGCACTACCGACTCGAATCGGTTCTGACATACCTACACATCACCAGTGCTAACAACAGCTGGTGGATGCAAAGTCATTCTGGTTGCGCACAATTCTGCAGAGAATCCTTGGGTGTTCACACCTTGGGTCCGCACAAAAGAACATCCCAAGTATCACTGGAGAGCCATGGTGCAGAGTGAGAGATCAGGTGCTCGATATAGCCAGCGGTCAAGGCCACAGTGTGCAATTCCGAGGATGGCGGCAAATCGGTAACCCTGCAATAATACCTGTGCCAAACATATCCCCTCAATGGAACCAGGAACATGATGTGTCATGAGAAGTTGTGGCCAGTTCTCAGCCACAACAGAAACTACTGCCATACGCGGGGTGGACCCTGCCTCTGACCCTACCTCTAACCATGTCCCTGGCAGCAACCCAAAAGCAGACCAAAGCACTGGGCTGTACGGCTACAACAGCCTCCATACTGCATTGTGGTGCAGTCAGCAATAATGCCTTTTTTCAAATTGGCCTGCAAACCCAACTGCAGCCACAAGACCACTTTGGATGCAAAGACGGCCAGATTAGGAAGTTTTTCAACCCTGGAAAGTCTCATTTGAAACGGTGACAGGCTTACCATTTTCTCCAACATCTTGCATTTGTGTACTTCACTGGGACCATTTGGGGTATTGTGAGGTGATTTGGAGGGGTTTCGGAGCCTGTTTGGCCTCATCATGGGGCCCGAAAATGTTTGACAAATGGCTGTTTTCAGGCCATTTGTGCACAGACAAATATGTGTGTGCTTTTCATCCAGTGTTGACCCAGAGTCTGGGGAACAGATGTTCCATCTTTGATGTGTGCAGTGTAAAGCGCTTTGGAATTTTGGCCTTTCTGCAGCCCTCAGTTGTTTGTAATCTGTTCAAACGTGCTCTCCCATTTGAAGGCCCAATTTCAATGTTTTCAAATGTGCCAGATCCAACCCCCAGGCAGGGCTAGAGGCAGCAAATGATGTCCTCATCCACTCAACAAACACAACAACACGTGCACTCAGACATCCATAGGCACACATAGCAAAGAATTCAACACAACCAGGCGCTACATACGCATTGCATGCAAGAGCACTCGCATGTAATGAAATGACACAGAAGAAAATTCTGAAAAATGCGAAACTCAACGACACACGCACACACAGCCCACAGTACAACCTGCTGACACTTTTGCACCATACACAACACCACTGACCTGCGTTCATCAGTGAAGATGACCCTGCCTTGACATGTAAGTCGACAGTACATCAGTTGCAGTCACCCAGAGGGCCACGGGCCACGGGCACCCAGAGGGCCACACAAGGGAGAGGCAAATCCCTCCGAACAAAGGGCGGCAGTCGCTGTACCATAAACGCCAAAGGCAAAAGGGCTCAGAGTGGGACCATGAACAAACCCTGAAAGCAGGATAATGCAGGAACCCCAGCCCTGTCATCATGCATGCCGTCCCATGATGGCAAAAACCCCAGCATGTGTGCCCTCCAACAAACCCAACCAGCAGCTGTGGCCTAAGCTCCAGCTCCGTGAGGAGAACGTGTGGGCACTGCATTCATCCTGTGGCACGCTGTGCGAAGCACACGTGTCCAGTCTCTTTGCGCAAATTTTAGGCAGGCCCTTGCAACACGCCACCTTGCACATGCACCAAGGACAGGACAGTGTACGAGGCCCAACTGTAGGTCTTGCGCCAACTCCCACCGGGTGGCAGCACACTCACGGGCCACGACTTGGGAACATACATTGAAACATCCATCGAAACATCCGTCGTGGAGACTGACTAAGATCAACCACCAGCAAAGGAATGAGTGAGTGGGCAGTGTCAGAAGTCATTGGGTATGTATGACCTTGGTCCAACGTGCCGTCAGACCCACTCCACCATCAATCAACACTTCAGTCTGCCAGGAGGCAGTGTCTGTGGGCAGGGTATGGTGGCGGTTTCATATGGCATGTCCAAAAGGCGCCCACAGGAACAGTGAGTGAACGGTTGGTACCCTGAGGCAGATGGTCTGCACAACATATCCCGTGCCGGAATCAGCATGCCGTGTCCCTCTGGGTATTGCCCCATGTTGTGAGGACGCTACCCAAAAGAGGGAGAAAATTGGCAGAATATGGAGCCTTGGCAATTTTTGGAGATGGAGCAGAAAACTTCTTGGCCCCTGTCACCTGTGTGATGTGCCTGCATGGCAACGCGTATGCGTTACTACCCTCACGAATGGGGCAGCTTTTGGAGCAATTCAGGGGATGATGGCAGGGTCTAGTAGGTTTGGACTGGGTGTTCCAAATCAAAATTTCAATGGCAACGCAGTTGTCATGGGGGCGGAGCAAAACGGAGATTTTCCTCCCGAAAACTGACCTATCCGGAGTTTCTTTCGCACTGCCAATTCAGGCACAGCACAGCCATGAATGGGATTTGAACTTGGAGCTGCTGTGGTCACACCCATCAACCTTCACCAAGCAGAGTGGTGGTGCAAGCAGAAAGGGGGAGCAGGTCAGTCAGAAACAGTGCACAGATTTGTTTGTAGAACCATTTAAAACGGCAAGATACAGACATTCTGGTGAAATAGTGACACATCTGAGAGACAGATTCTGCATCCGCACCCCATCAAAGCAGCAAGCTGAGGCAGTGGCACCATGTGGGCCCAACACTGGGTACCCCTTTTGTCTCTGTTTGTGTGTGTGTTTGTGTGTGTGTTTCGGGTGGGGGGAGCCCCACCGCATGACACCTAGCCCAATCACACAGCATCACACCACACCACACCACACCACACCACACCACACCACACCACACCACACCACACCACACCACACACCACACCACACTTGACGTTGCCTGTATGTGCATGGTGGTGTTGCCCTGTCATGCCCAGGGGTTGCCCCTGGGACCAAATGGCAGGGTTGTGCGCGGGGAAAGGGGGTTTCAGGCTGCTCTGGGGAGAGCGGAGAGGCTGAAAAACATCAAGCCCCCCCCCCCAAATGCACTTGAAATCATGG